>PITA01005518.1:0-29257 GCA_004023965.1 Spilogale gracilis | reverse complement strand
AGTAGGTCACATGGAGCCCAGTGTCTCCCAGAGTCCCTGGACCTACTTCCTATGTATTTGTAATAATGTCATTTGCTTTCCAGTTTCAGCTAACTCAATAACAACTTCCCTGTCATTTGTAATTTTTTTAATACAAATGCATTTTAGGTGTTTTGGAGGTGAATGCCCACTCTTTCATTCTTCCAAAGGGAATGAGTTTCACCTAAGGGACATGGCATTGGACTGAGTGATGAGTGGGCAGAAGAAGGTGCAGCCCCGAGTGACTCTCCACACCACCTCTTGGCACAGCGCATACACAGCTTGCGTGTTTAGCTGCTCCTGGCCAGCAGGCTCTGCCTTCCCAGCCAGCTTGTAAAATGGATTATAAATTCCTTGAGGGCCAAGAGCCTCTATCTTAATCTATTTGTATCCCTGGTGTTTAACCCAGTATTAAATGCCCAAATAGCATCCATCCCAGTGTCTTATTATTTCTACTTCCTTAATGTCACTTGAGTCCCTCGCCCTCCACAGCCACCACCCTAGTGTTGGCTGTCTTCCTTTCTCCCCTAGACTGGCCGTAGCCCTCTGGCTAGTCTGCTTTGGTTCAGTAGCCATGCAGCTTTAAAAACTCAAACTAGAAACTCAAACTCTCCTTAAAACTGCATTAGTTAAAAGAATTACCCAGAGTACTCCCCGTGCCTCAAGCACAAGAATGAGAAGAAAGCATTAAATCATGACCTGTAGAAAGACCTAATGAAGACCAGAGCCTTTGGGTCCAGAGTCATCTCCACTGAGAAGCCTCTCTGGATAGTCCCAGGGAGAATTGATCTCTGCCCCCTTTGTATCCCAGGCCCAAGGGAAACATGTGTACGTTTTTGCCTATTTTAACAGGATTCCACCCCTGTTGGATTAGAAGCCCCTGCTACACAGGCCCAGCTGTTATCTTTGGGCAAAGTCTGGGGGGACTGCCTGAGCAGGGCAGACCCTCAATCAGGTCTGACGCACCAAAGCAATGAATGATTCGTGTAAAAGGAATGTTCTCCATCCCAGGAGAGCTTGCCAGGGAGACTAAACTGAGTGCCATTCTCCCCCTCAATTGGTGCCAAGACGCTGAAGCTATGAGAGGAGTGTCACCTTTGAGCGTCCCAGGACACAGACCATGCTAGGTCTAACTGAGGACTCTTCCCTGCCCGTGAGCAGCGGGACTTGCTGAAAAATGATGTGCAGGCTGTGACTGAGCTCTTCCAGGACAAAGAGGAGCTTTCCAGCACATCGCCTCCTGATCCTTCCTCTTCACTGACCTACTCAGTGAAAGCCTCCACTAACTTGTTTCTTTTCCTGACCAAAACAAACACACACACACACACACACACACACACACACACACACACACACTCAGCTTCCTTTATTTTTAAGCTCTTCAGACTTTGTTTTCTCCTTTGACCCCACGACCAGCCGGTGAGCCCCAGGCTCTGGGGGACCTTCTCTGTGTCCACTCCTCAGGACAAAGCGCTTCATTGACCCCACGCTATGTCATAGGACAGCCAGGAAAAGAGGGCCCCAGACACCTGCCTACTTGAGGGGAGGGGGTGTTCCTAGACTTTCCTGCAATTACATTATAAAACTCTAGAGCTCACAAGAGAAAAATAGCACCAAATACTCCCAAATTCCAAAGTACCATGGTAATAGCAATACTAGGAAACTATTAATGCTCTAGCAATGGTAATCATATCATAATAGTAATGGTAATACTAAATGAAAACAGCACTGAATAGGCAAGTTGGTATGAAATTTTGTGGTGACAATATTTGTAAGGCCTTAATCAGATATTTTTCTCTTGATCCTGGGTACTTTCTACTTCATGTACAGTGCCTTTCTGTAGGTCATATTCCTCTTCAGTTGAAATTTTGAAAACAAAGATTTTTTTTTTTTACTTGATGATATAGCAAGAACATTACTAGGATTTTATAGTTTCACCTTTGAGATCATAAAAAGGACACAAAACTATTTGGACGCATTCGTGTTAGTGTTTTATTTTAATATCGGTGTTGTCAGTCAAGACTGTTGGTTGCAAGAGGCAGGAACATGACTTGAACCAGCTTATGTAGACACAGGAACTGTTTTGCTCACGAAGGACTGAGGAACCAAACCCTTGAAGGGGAGGAGGGACAGCCTCAGGGAGAGCTGAAAGCAGGGACTGGAGACCGCTGCATGAATCTGAGACTGACCCTCCTCCCTGGAGGAAGCAAGACTCTAGACTGGAGAGGCTAATTTACCCTACCCTCACTCAAGAAAAGCAGCAAGTCAATGTGCCAGTAGCATTCTTGAAACTTGAGATGGAAAAATAGCCATGCGACTTGAATGAAATACAGTGTTAAAGACATAGTTATAGAAGGAACCCTGAGATTATAATTAAAACATCTTGTAAATTTACACGTATCACGGAGCCCACTGATGCTTTGATTTCTCTAGTTGTGACTTGAGAGTAACAAATTCCCTCAAGCTAATTAATGCATGCGATAGTGTTTGAAACAAAAACATTATGGAAAATACAGGTTATAACCTGTGGTAATTTTTCTTGTCTTTTTCTTTGTAGGAGGTGTCAGTGAAAAAAAAGGTCCAGAATGATTACTAACCTATGACTCCCAACAGTATGACAGGTATCTATTTTTTAAAATTTTCTTTGCATATCTCCATTTTTGTTCCACCTAGAGAAAAATGCAGAGTTTTTAAAAGACCAACCTAAGAGTCTTAGCAACACTTATTTCCAGCATCACCACATGCATCCTGGGAATGCCTCCCGGCAAATGAGCTTTCATCTTCTTCAGAAACAATGAGAGGCATCATCACCAAAAACCTATGGTGAAGAAATGATAATTTAGTAAAAGGCTGGTTTTTAGCTGTGTTGAGATGGCCCTTGCACACTAAGTATGTTGACTCTTTACATTCCCTTAGATCAATATAATAAATGGCTCTACCCACTTAATGACTGGAGTTCGGGCATCTTCCCCCAAATGGCTGCTTACTTCCTCTAGTGGTAGAGTCAGAACGGAATATGTTAGATTGCAGCAGGTAAATGAGGTAGAAACTCTTAGCAAGGGACAAAGGAGACAGAAAGATCCCCAAGGAAGATAAAGTTGCAATAGCATGAATTCATTGTGCAACACAGAGAGTAGGGGCTGCAAACTCAAAGGCCCCTGGGGCCAGACAGATAATATCAATGCTGGAAATGGGCTGGGTGTAAGAGAAAACAACAGACAAAACTGGAATATTCAGGTTCTCTCTAAAGAGCAGCCATTCCTCCACAGTAGGTGATCACTGACAAGTGAGGAGAAAGGCCAGAATGCCCAGAGAGTTCAAATTTTCACAAGAAATCAGAAATGCAGGTTTTAAGTGAAATAGTCCCCCTCATAAATATTAACAATTAACTTATAAAAAAATGTCAAAGACTCATGGGCCCATCAGAATACATCTGCCAACTAGAAGGAACCCAGGGGCCATCAGTTTATGCTCTGGGATCTACCTTCCAGCCTAGCACCAAGCCCCTCCCCATTCTTGTGGTTCCCATGACAGCGGAGCCGACGCCCATCGACCTCCACCTGTCACAGGTATAGCTTGACCTTTGATAATCCATTCATGTCATGACAGACTAAGCATGAAGGACAATTCCCACAAGAATCCATTCCCCACTAGACCTGAAAAATTCAAGTGACATAAAACTCCTCTCAGCCTTCCACAAGTTTGGAAGCCTCCCAATGACGACCATACACTGCCTCTCTCAGCATCCCTGCCCTGCCCTTCTGCCCACCTACGCTGGGGCTCTTGGTGCAGCACAAAAGACGGAGTTCTGGAACAAACCAGAATGATTCACACCAGTAAGTAAGGGCCTCAGAAACACAGCTCATCCTTTCCTCCTATTTTTACTCACGAACAGGCATCAAAACCTACCCACCCCCTTTCTCTTGCACTGCCAACCCAGCCAAAATCCTCTCCCACTTAAATCTCACCCATTCTATGTCATAAACCTGGTGGTTCTGTGGAAAATTGGTACAGATCAAGCTTAGCCAAGTCCTTCATGTTCACCAATGAGTGGGCATCTCAGCCGGAAGGAATGAAACTGAAGTCTCTGCAGGCACAAGCATGTGGGAGCACAGATAACCACACAGCAGCAAGGCACCCCCCAAAACCTAGGGAAAGTGCCCCCCCACGGACACAGGGTGGTGTGGGATCAAGCGCAACACCATGGGGGCCTCTACCCTCCATGATAACCCACCCACTCAAAAAGGTCTCCAAAGATACAATCTCAAAGAACATATGTGTCTGAGATGTACCAAAATGGCAAAGCTTGGTGTAAAAGTGGCTAACACCGTGGCTTTCACTTGCTCTGCGGTGGGTTCCAGATTGAGTCCAGAAGTAATCCATCCCAGGTTCCTACAGAGCAGGGCTCTGCAATTTTTTTTCAAAGAGCCACAGAGTAAAGCTCTCTGGTGTTGCCAACTACTCAGCTCTGCCCCTGCGGCCAGAAAAGCCATGACTGCACGCAGACAAGAGGGGCTGCATGTGTTTCAACAAAACTTGATTCACAAAACAGGCTCCAGGCCAGCTTGCGCCCAAGGACTGTAGTTTGTGGACCCCTGATCTAGAGTCCAAGGTAGTCCAGACCATCTTATTGTTGAGCAGAACCCCCAAGGCCAAGTCAGCTCATCTCCAGGACTGAGCCAGGAATCTAGGCTTACTCCAGGACAATTCTAAACTGAACCAGCTTTTAGCTTATCTTGTAGAAGCCAAGATCCTTCTTGCATGCTGAGCTGGATCCGCAGGTGCCTCCCAGTGGGGGAGGGAGTTCTTGCTTCCCAGCATTTGCTTCCTAGTGCAGAAACAACACAGATTTTCTATTTGCAAAAGAAATCTATTCCATACACACATATGCTCAGTGCATGTTAATGACTCAGTTGAGAAAATTATTACTTTAGACTCCCTTGTTTGTGGACGAAATCAAACAGTATCCTTTCCCCCTTTTTTTTGCTATGATCTCAGGCTTTGTGCTTATTTTAAGAAACCTAAAGAGCTTCTTTACTATGGAAGTAAAGTTGTAAGCCATCAGAACTAAGTGCTTGCTTTAGGAGCATAATTTAAAGGGCAAATATGCATATTTTCTTCTTTCAAAACATAATAGGTAATATTGCTGTTATGCAATGCTGGCTATCAATTATCCTTTATGAAAATAAGACAATTCTTTAAATGAACAAGGATAAGAACATTGACTCTATTTTCCTAAAAGCAAGCTGAACAGCATTTTCAAAGAGCCACATTGTTAGCGTGCAATCTCTCTCAGCCAGAATGCTTAATAAATTTGTATGTTTTGCATTAACTCAAATGGAAATTTGGTTATTTTCTGGGATTATTTAATATCACCTACAGCAGAGTCAGGTCTTGCCAAAATTTTCTTTTTGCTTTACCTACTCTGAAATTAAGACTATATGAAATCACTCATTGAAAAATACTGATTCTTAGTGGAGAAAGTAAGAAAGTGCCTTAAAATGGCATTTTATTAATCTGGAATTAAGCAGTGCTTTCTAAGTAATCTGAGGGGAATTCTGCTAACATTTATGGCATTATAATGAGCTCGGTTTTGCATAAGAACATGATTCACCGCATAGGGGAGTTTGTTGCAAGATATGAATACCTGAAAGTTCAAATACAAAAGTTAGAGGCTTTTGGCCTTGGTAAAAAAGAAAACTAAGAACTTGCACTTTTCCACATGTGCCTGAAGAAGTAGAAGCAATAATCCATTTTTTTTGCATTGAACCAAGCTTTATGAAATTAGGATATGACATGAAGTTTGCACAGTATTTGATGTTTCCATCCAGTCGAGCCCCCTATCACTTAAAGTCAAAGTCTCATGACTCCTTCCATGTGAATAAAATATCCCCCTCTCAGTTGTTTAAACTGTCCCTCTTCCTCATGACCTGCTTGTCCATTTAACTCCCCTGTTGTGATGTTTGCCATTTTCTTTTTCTCAAGCTATTACTGTTGAGTGTTTCTCTGGTGCCAGGGAAGGGATGTTAGCAAGGATATGAGTGCTTTCAGTTGTTGACCCAAGATTTGTATGATCATCAGATTGTTTGCTTGTTTGGGGTTGCGGTCATGTGTTAAGCAAAAGGAAGAATTCCACTGGTTTTTTAAAAATTTATATTTCTCAAAAAAGTATATTTCTCATTACTTCTGGGATTGAAATTTTTTATATGCTTATTGGCCACTGTATTTCTTCACCTATCACTCAATTGTTCTTATTTATTGTCCACCTGCTCATTGTGGATTTTGTATTTTTCTGATTATGGAGAGAAATAGTTTATATATGCAGTTTATTATATATTAAGGGTAATAACTGAGCATACCACCTAATCTCTCTATGAATTCCTTATTTTTTAATATTTTATTTATTTGAGAGAGAGAGAGAGAGAGAGGGAGAGAGAGAGAGCATGAGTTGGGGTGTGGCAGAGGGAGAGGGAAAAGCAGACTCCCTGCTGAGTAGGGAGCTGGATGTAGACCTTGATCCCAGGATTCTGAGATCATGACCTGAGCCAAAAGCAGTCACTTAACCAACTGAGCCACCCAGGCGCTCCCCTATGAATTCCTTATTAAATAAGAAAGAGAGACCAGTTCATCTTTTGTTCTCCTTTTACAATTAAATTATACTTCACATTCGAACATGTATAAACCTTATTTTCATAAAGAAGGGCATGGGTGCATGGAAGGTTGGATGTTAAGAAAAAGAAAAAACACCCCAGAGCAGTGTTCTCTGTTTCTAAGACCATCCTAATGAACATGTTTTTCAGGGTTAAACAAAACACTTAGGCTGGAAAGACAGTATTTTATTACAAGCCCACACCTCTCTTCAGAGGTGGCTTTCCAAGTGGTCGTTAGGCTTTCCAGATGTTCCTTATAACAATTTCATTCCTTCAGAAAGAGAATCACAGTTGTGTTTATGTCCTATGACCTAAACAGATCATCTTTTCATGGAATCAGGAGGTTGCTGATAGCAAAATAATGACACCATTCAAAGGTGACTAATGTCAACTAGGTACATATTATGAACATTTCCCATTGTCAATAGCTACTCTTCTGAAATAGCATGTTGGTCATGGCTACTTAGTAATCCATCATTTACTGATACAGTCCTTGATTGTTAGACTTTTAATATAGTTATTTAAATCATATGAGACTGAATGGCACTGTACATGATTTCACAATCATACATGATTGTTTCCTCAGGATAAAACTCTACTAAGTAAAAGGAAATGCTAAATTAAAGGGACTGAACATCTTTAAAAACCTTTTCTGTTGCCAGATTGTAACCACATTTTTAGAGCAGCCGAGATACCCATCAGCAGGACAGCTTCCTCCCATAAATCCTCCAAATTTGGGGCTTTTTGGTAGTTAATTTTTGACGCCATTTGTTAGACAAAATGTTATCACAGCTTTTCGAAACTATATTTTTCTTACTGATAATGAATTTGACTACACACACACGCACACACACACACACTGATTGGCCACTTAAAGGTCTTTTGTAACTTCCCTGTTCGATTAACTTTTCTGTTGTGCCATTTAACTTTTCTTATGATTTATACATTAAGAAAATAATTTATTGTCTATTATTAATATTACAACTATTTTTCAATATTAGCCTCTTATTTTCATTTTTGGAAATATTTGACCTTTTAAAATTTTTCTTCTTTTTCTTTTAATTTTTTCTTCTTTTGAAATAATTCCACACTAACAGAAAAGTTTGCATTATTAGTTCAAAGAATCACCAGCTACTCTCTACCCAGAGTCCTCAAATGTTAACATTTTATCACCTTTGCTTAATTCTTTTCCATCTCACCTATATAACTTTTCTTTTGAAGCATTTACAATTTAGTTGTAAACATGATGGCATGGCATTTTTTGTTATATACAAGTTCTTAGTTTATATATTGGAGCCCTATTAAGTGTCACTTTATGATTTATGTCTTTGTTGTCAAGCTTAGAAAAGTCTTGTGAGTACTGATGGGCAGAATTCAACGGATTCTTTGTGATGAATCCTATTCATTCCTATTCCAACATGTAGTTCTTTTTTTTAATTTAGATTCAATTAATTAACATATAATGGATTATTATTTTCAGAGGTAGAGGTCAGTGATTCATCAGTCATATATTATACCCAGTGCTCATTATATCAGGTGCCCTCCTTAATGTCTATCACCCAATTACACCATCCCCCTAGCAGTCCTTAATTTGTTTCCTATGCTTGAGTCTCTTATGGTTTGTCTCCCTCTGATTTTGTCTTGTTTTATTTTTCCCTCTCTTCCCCTAGGCTCTTCTGTTGTGTTTCTTAAATTCCACATATGTGTGAGATCATATGATAGTTGTCTTTCTTTGATTAACTTATTTTGCTTAGCATAATACCCTACAGTTTCATCCATGTCATTGCAAATGGAAGATTTTGGTTTTATTGATGACTGAGTCGTATTCCATTGTGTGTGTGTGTGTGTATATATATATGTGTATATACACACACATACCACATCTTCTCTATCCATCCATCTTTCAATGGATATCTGGGCTCTTTCCATAGTTTGGCTATTGTGGACATTGCTGCTATAAACATTGGGGTGCAGGTGCCCCTTCAGATCACTACATTTATATCTTTGGGGTAAATACTTAGTAGTGCAATTGCTGGGTCATGGGGTATCTCTATTTTCAACTTTTTGAAGAACGTCCATACTGTTTTCCAGAGTGGCTGCACCAGCTTGCATTCCCACCAACAGTGTAAGATGGTTCCCCTTTGTCTGCATCCTTGCCAACTTGTCGTTTCCTGACTTGTTAATTTTAGCCATTCTGACTGGTGTGAGGTGGGATCTCACTGTGTTTTGATTTGTATTTCCCTGATACCAAGTGATGTTCAGCCTTTTTTCATGTGTCTGTTGGCCATTTGGATAACTTTTTTGTCTGTTCGTGTCTTCTACCCATTTCTTGGTTGGATAATTTGGTCTTTGGGTATTTAGTTTGATAAGTTCTTTATAGATTTAGGATACTAGCTCTTCATCTCATAAGACATTTGCAAATATCTTCTCCCATTCTGTCGGTTGTCTTTTGGCTTTATCGACTGTTTCCTTTGCTGTGCAGAAGCTCTTTATCTCGATGAAGTCTCAATAGTTCATTCTTGCCTTTGTTTCCCTTGTCTTTGGAGATGTGTCTAGCAAGAAGCTGCTGCAGCCAAGGTCACAGAGGTTGCTGCCTTGCCTGTGTTCTCCTCTAGGATTTTGATGAATTCCTGTCTCACATTGAGCTTTTTCATCCATTTTGAGTCTATTTTTGTGTATGGTATAAGGAAATGGTCCAATTTCATTCTTCTGCATGTGACGGTCCAATTTTCCCAACACAATTTGTTGAAAAGACTGGCTTTTTTCCATTGGATTATTCTTTCCTGCTTTGTCAAAGACCAGCTGACCATAGAGATGGAGGTCCATTTCTGGGTTCTTTGTTCTATTGACCTATATGTCTGTTTTTGTGCCAGTACCATATCATCTTGATGATTACAGCTCTGTAATAGACCTTGAAGCCTGGGATTGTGATGCCACCAGCTTTGGTTGCTGGTTGGTTGGTTGGTTGGTTGGTTGGTTGGTTGGTTTCAACATTCCTTCGGCTATTCAGGGTCTTTTCTGGTTCCATACATATTTGAAAAAAGTTGAAAGATATTTTGATAGGTATTTGAATGAAGTGAAAAAAGTTGATGGTATTTTGATAGGGATTGCAGTGAATGTATAGATCACTCTAAGTAGTATAGACATTTTAACAATATTTGTTTTTTCAATCGATGACCATGGAATGTTTTCCATCTCTTTGTGCTTTCCTCAATTTCTTTCATGAGTGTTCTATAGTTTTCTGAATACAGATCCTTTGCCTCTTTAGTTAGGTTTATTCCTAGGTATCTTACAGGTTTGGGTGCAGTTGTAAATGGGATTGACTCCTTAATTTCTCTTTCTTCTGTCTCATTGTTAGTGTATAGAAATGCAACAGATTTCTTCACACTGATTTTATAACCTACACTTTGTTGAATTCCTGTATGAGTTCTAACAATTTTCAGGTGGAGTCTTTTGGGTTTTCCACATAGAGTATCATGTCATCTGCAAAGAGTGAGAGTTTGACTTCTTCTTGTTGATGGATCATACATTTTATTTCTTTTTGTTGTCTGATTGCTAAAGCTGAGACTTCTAGTACTATGTTGAACAGCAGTGGTGATAGTGGACATCTGTGCCATGTTCCTGACCTTAGGGGAAAAGCTGTCAGTTTTGCCCCATTGAGAATGATATTCACTGTGGGCTTTTGGATATGGCTTTTATGATATTGAGGTATGTCCCCTCTATCCCTACATTGTGAAGAGCTTTAAACAAGGAAGGATGCTGTACTTTGTCAAATGCTTTTTCTGCATTGATTGAGAGGATCATATGGTTCTTGTTCTTCTTTTATTAATGTAGTGTATCAGAGTGATTTGCAGATGTTGAACTACCCTTGGAGCCCAGGAATAGATCTCACTCTGTCATGGTGAATAATCCTTTTAAGGTACTATTGGATCCTATTGGTTAGTATCATGGTGAGAATTTTTGCATCCATGTTCATTTGGGATATGGGTCTGTAATTCTCCTTTTTGGTAGAGTCTTTGTCTGGTTTTGGGATCAAGTAATGCTGGCCTCATAGAAAGAGTTTGGAAGTTTTCCTTCCATTTCCATTTTTTAAAAGAGCTTCAGAAGAATAGGTATTAATTCTTCTTTACATGTTTGGTAGAATTCCCTTGGGAAGCCATCAGGCCCTGGACTCTTGTTTGTTGGGAAATTTTTGATTACTGCTTCAATTTCCTTGCTGGTTATGGGTCCATTCAGGTTTTTTATTTTTTCTTGTTTCAGTTTTGGTAGTTTATATGTCTCTAGAAATGCATCCATTTCTTCCAGATTGCCTAATTTATTGGCATATAGTTGCTTGTAATATGTGTTTATAATTGTTTGTATTTCTTCGATGTTGGTTGTGATCTCTCCTCCTTATTCCTGATTTAATTTATTTGGGTCCTTTCCCTTTTCTTTTTGATAAGTCTGGCCAGGGGGGTTAACATTCTTATTAATTCTTTCAAAGAACTAGCTCCTAGTTTAATTGATCTGTTTTACTGTTCTTTTGGTTTCTATTTCATTGATTTCTGCTCTAATCTTTATTAATTCTCTTCTTCTGCTGGGTTTAGGCTTTATTTGCTGTTCTTTCGCCAGCTCCTTTAGATATAAAGTTAGATTGTGTATTTGTGACCTTTCTTATTTCTTAAGAAAGGCCTGTAGTGCTATATATTTCCCTTTTCAGACTGTTTTGTTGCATCCCAAAGGTTCTGAGCAGTTGTGTTTTCATTTCCATTTGTTTCTATGAATTTTTTTAGTTCTTCTTTAATTTTCTTGTTGACCCGTTCATTCTTTAGTAGGATGCTCTTTAGCCTCCATGTATTTGAATTCTTTCCAAATTTCCTCCTGTGCTTGAGTTCCAGTTTGTGGTCTGAAAAGATGCAGGAAATGACCCCAATCTTTTGGTACTGCTTGAGACCTGATTTGTGACCCAGTACAACATGTAGTTCTTTTTAATGAGACACTGGGATGACTGGTTAAAGTTGAAAATTTTCTCAGTAAATACCCTCTCATATTTATCCTTTATGCACCAATCATGCACCCAGAGTACCCTAGCCCTAGCCTTTGAGGGCAATAAGGGAAAGACTGAAGTTTCTTCTGTCTGTTCTCCCAAAGTTAGCACTGCAAAACCCCAGGTCTCTGTACTGGTTATCATACAAAGAACACAACCACAGAAGCCAGATGTGGCACTCTGCTTCCTTCTCATGTTGCTAGAAAAGCTGGGAGACTTTATATTGATTTATACACTCCTGGCATAATTCTTCTGAAAGAGCATCGAGAAGCTTATTTCACTTTCTTCCAAGTTCCTATTTCTCCAGTTGTGGCCAAAAATAAAACATGGCCTTGTATTCCATAAAGCTGGCTATGCGCATTACAAATGTTGCCACATATAGTTTTGGAGAAGGAAAAATACCAACTTGCCCAAATAGCTAGCTCTACTGTTGGTGGAGCCAATTACAAAAAGGAACTTTGATTTTATTTCTTGAGCATTTACCCACATGAAGCAATGGGGAACATTCTGCTCCCTCCTCAGTGTGGTAGCACTTCTACAAAAAAACAAAAATCTCCCTGAAAGTCGGCTAGAAAGGAAACATCAGTCTTCCACAAAATGCCTTGAGGGCAGGAGGGAGACTATGATATCCATATCATATAGAAAATTTCTAAATTCCCCCTCAGACATCTCTCCCATAGAGCAAACCTCCTGTCCTCTTCTCTCTCTCTCCCCTAAGGCTAAAAGTCCTGCTGTGGTGGCTCTGCACACACTGCTTCCCCTCCCGGTACTAGTAAGGATTCTCTTCCCTCTTTTCTGTCTTCTCTCCATCCTGTAACTCCACCTGCTTTTTTCCTTTGAAGGCTGTAGGTCCCTTCTCTCCCCCCTCTCATTTTCATCCCCTTTTAATACCCCACTCAGCAAAATAAATAGATTTTTCTTCCTAAGGAACTCACCTTAGAAAGCAAGAGAAGGGAAAACCATAAATGTCATAATTTTACATCCCCTCACCCTCATCACACATAAATGGGTAAAAGAAGGTCACTCCATGACATGAAGTCTGAGGATAGGAACCTAGAACCCCAGTTCAAGATATTTTTTCCAGTTTTCACCATAACAAGAGAGAAATCAAGAAAACTGCAAAAGAGAGAGAGAATTTCTGTGCAAATAAGGCATCACCCTTTTCTTTGACACAAAAACAAATACTTTTTTTTCTCAGAAAACAGAAAATGGTGAACCTTTTGCACCATACCAATGGGTAAAGGATGCAAGACCTTGCCATATAGTTTACCTAAAGAAAAATTGGCCCTCTTGTACTCTGATGGCCTCTGTCTTCCCATCCCTCACTTCTTTAACTTCCTGAACGTCTCCTGGAAGACAAACTTTCTATTGAAAAGTATGGAACTTTCTGAAAGAGAGTAGATTAATTAAATCTCAGCAAATCCAGCCAAATTAATGGAAATCTTCCCTCAAAACTCCTGGGCCTCCATTACAGTTGCTTCTAGAACAATTTCACCTTCCAAATTTGAACTGCAGCCAGGGAAGTTGAAATGTCAAAAAGACAGGGCTTTCTACAGAATGAAAGATGGAAGCACATGAGCAAAGAAAAAAAATATTTATTTAACACCAACTCCTGTATCCTTTCAAGAAGCCACAATTTACAGTGTTTGGCTTTTCTTGAGGTCTAATCTTACCCCCAGCCCCCCACCCTAGGTCCATTGTCAGCACCTTCATCAGTCACCCCCATCATGCCGTCATCGTTCTGATAAATTCATCTCTACCTCCTTCAAGCCTACTGTAACTAAGAATTGCCTAGGCATACCTTTATTTGGCTCCTGCTAATAGCCACAAATAACAAATGTAACATAACAGGGTTCTATTATGTTGGGAGCATTTTCCTTTCTATTCCCCAAGATACCACTGAAGATCCATAACAGTGGCACATAGGTGGTTACAATACCCTTCAAAAGAATTGAAAATAACTTTTCCCAGAAAAAATTTAGTCTGTAATGAATATGTGACATTATTTTGTTTTCAAGGAGTTAAGAGTTATCTTTCTATGCTGTCACCACCTGCCCGACCCCCAGTTGACAAGTCCCTGGTTGGGGGACTAGTGTGGAAGTCGAGCTCCTCAAGCCTGTAGAGTACAGATGATTCCCCTCATGGTGCTGTTGCTGGGAGTCATCCCCTCCAATCCTCACGTCATACCCAGCCCCAGGCAAAAGCCAGTATGGTAAGGTGACTTGCCAAAGGTCACCAGAGCAGACTGTTGAGTCTTTGGACTCAACACCTGGGAAACAGGGCTAAAGGACTTTAAATCATGATATGTCTCTCTCTCTCTCTCTTTTTTTTTTTTTTTTTTTTTTTGGTTAGTCTTCATCATGCTCAACACCAAGGGAGATAAATTCAGTAGTCTTTGCTCAACTTATTAAAGTAGAACCCCTTCTTTGGTGGAGGACCTAGACTTGTCCTGCTCAAACTGGACTACACATTAGAATCATCCTGAGAGATTAACATCCTGATGTCTGTGCCACTCCAGACCAGTTAAATCAGAATCTCTGGGTACAGATGCAAGACTCAGTGCCCTTGTAAAACTGTTTAGGTGATTCCATAGTACAACCCATTCTGGAGGCCATGATGTGAACACAGAGATTCTCAGCCCAGGCTGCTCATTACAGTCCCTTAGGGATCTATTTAAAAATATCAGTGTCTGTGCCCCACTCGGGGAGATTCCAACTGGGTTGGTCTAGGTAGAGCCTCTGGCAAGCGAAGTGATATTCTTTCTTTTCCTTCCTTCCTTCCTTCCTTCCTTCCTTCCTTCCTTCCTTCCTCCTCTTCAAGTGATTCTAATGCGTATACAGTGTTGAGAAAAGTGCAGTTATCCTCAAACATGGTGGTAAGGTATCAGTATCACTGAAAATTTTGGTTTAAAAAAAGACCAAACAAGCTGTGTTCTACCAACTTACCTAATGACAAGTGCCTGAGCTTCTGGGTTCCCTATTAGATCTCCAGGTGATTCTGACAGTTCAAAAACCACTGATCTAGAGGGTTTATTCCCATATTGGATATGTTTTGGGAAATGGTCATTTTCTGACATTCATTCTAACATTTCATCTGAATGCCTGTGAAAGACATCTTAAAATTTCACTCATTAATCTAGGCCTAACCTGGCTGAGGGTGACAAACTGAAATGTAATTAAAGATGCTTTCCTTCCAGTGACTACCTGGGTGTTCTTTGCTACTTCTACCCATGAATGACAGACCCACAGTTCCTACAAGTATGCATTTGGCTAGTAGACTCCAGCTCTTTAATTTATCTAAAAAGCCCATCAGGGGCTGCCTGGGTGGCTCAGTCATTAAGTGTCTGCCTTCAGCTCAGGTCATGATCCAGGAGTCCCAGGATAGAGTCCTGCATCAGGCTCCCTGCTCAGCGGGAAGCCTGTTTCTTCCTCTCTCACTCCCCCTGCTTCTGTTTCCTCTCTCGCTGTGTTTCTCTCTGTCAAATAAATAAAATTTTAAAAATAAGGATTGTAACCTCTCTGGTTCAAATGATCACAAAGACATTCAAGAATGCACTCCTAAGGCAGCATTTTTCATCAAAAAAAATGGAATTTTATTGGACGTTCTTCTTTGTACGTCATTTTGAAGTTGTGATGTGCATTTGGTTATGGGAGGAGTTTTTTTCTTGGGAGGATTGCTGTTGTTTAAATAAATTAAATGACTTCCATTTTGGCCCTCCAAAGAGTGTAACTTCTGGTGAGCCGTATCCACAAGTTATAGTTCTCAGTCTGGACTGCTCAGTTGGGGAGTTTAAAAAAAAGAAAAGAAAAAATCCTATGCTGAAAATACGGAATTTTTCTCAAAAGATTATGGTAGGGATACAACACTTATAAAAATCATTTAACACATAGTGTGGCACATTGGAACACAACATAGACATTCTGAGGGAGTACCAGGTCTATCATAGCCATCATTAACATTAACCTAATTATGAAAAATGGTCCATGCGATTAACTGAACTACAATGGGGAAAAAAATGGATGTAAATGAATGTTTGTAGTTTTTCTTCAAGTTTGTTTTGCAGGTTGGCTTACATTTTAACCATTTTGTTTATCTCATTCCCATAATTCATGTTTTCTCTTTAGTGTCTCATTCAAATTCAACATCCTATTTAGGATTTCCTAGAAGAATTTTCTATAGGACTTAAGGCCTTTCTTTTTCTAAAACTTGAGAGGCAAGAAATGCCTTTGTTAGTCCTTATTACTTTATGGAAAGATTTTTTTTTAATGAAGGAGCAACCTAAACATAGCATTTGAAGCAAACAATTCACGCAAAATGAAGTAGATAATTTTTAATACAATCTATTCCTTTCTGCAATCCTTGATAAAATGAGCATCTTGTTGGTATTATTATTACTTCATTTTTTTTAATAGGCATAAGTTCTTATGCCAGTCAAAGCCAAGGGGCTGCACTAATACAGTATCTTCCTGGATGTTTCACATTCCCCAGGATGTAGGACCTAACGTGATATAAGCATTTGAGGCAGGAAGTGGCAGCGGAAGGCAAGAGGGGGATACAGGTACGCCTGCTGTTGCCAATAAAAAGAGAGAAAAAAACACGGGTCTCCCATCATTAGATCTCACTCCACTTCTACAGTGTCAAATTGTGGATTCCATTTTTTCTGCCACAACCCTCTTGTAACCTCCCACACATACCTCCTTTGAATCCTGGGCTTCCAAATATTTTACCTGCCAAACAGCATTTGTTAAATAATAGAATTCATTGTCTATTTTTAATAATTGAAACATATATAATTTAATATTTTTGTTGAGGAGCATCAAATCAACAGTGATCCCACACTGCACAGATATAAAGAAAGATTGCTATATATTTTTCAAAAACCAGAAGGCATCAGATTTTTCATGAAAGCAGCATAGACTGCTTCATATCATTGTATCATTTGCCTTGGGCCCTTCCAAACTTTTTAAATTGTTCATAGTTCCACCCCAATACTACTTTTATAGACCTCAAGTTAAGACACATTTGAATGAGAAAATTCTGAATATCCTGTGCTCCAATTTTCTCAACTCAAAGGAAGAATTATACCCCTATATTATTTAGCTAAATAGAACTATGAATGAAGCCATCAGAATACCAATTACTGCAAGCACTAACTTTAACAAAAAAGTCTTTTAGTATTATTATAAAATCATTCTTCAAAGATTAAGTCTATGTAAATGAATATAAAATAGCCTACCGTACTCAGTAATGCGTAGTGAAAATATTCATGAGAATTTCAATCATTTGATACTGTGCTCCAAATTAGACCAAGAAATCACTGGCATAAATCAGAACATTAGCAAAGTCTTTGAGTTTTTTTAACAGAAAATTCTAATTAAATTTAACATTACAACATCTAAGATATTGGATATGAGGCATACAAACATAACTAAGAAATAGTCCTTACCTTTGAGAAGCTCCAGTCAAGACATCACAGTGTCTGAACACATCAATATCTCTTTTTTAACAACTAAAAAGACTTGCAGAGGTTTAAAACTAGAAGGAATCTTACAGACCATCTGTTCCAACACCCTGAAGTTACAGGTGGAGAAACGAAGCCCATCAACTCCAAGAAACATGCTTTGACCGTGCAGTAATACATTGCAGAGATATCTCGGATCTTCTCATAAATGATTTTTCACACCTCTCACTCCTTGACCTTCCATTGGCTCTGACTGCATTTATAAAAGTTCTAATGAAAAAACAGATGCAAAAACTATCCAAAATCATAAAGGGCATATCAGGGAAACGATGCTCTCTGCTGCAACAAGGAGAACCCCAACATCGTTGTGACTTCATCCAGCAGAATTTTCTATCTGACGCATGTTAAATTCCAGTGCCATGTGCTCTTCATCGGTGGGTAACCTTCCCGATGATCGTCTGGCGATTCAGGCTCCTTCCTTCTTATATTCTCATTCACCTCTTGGACTTCATAATTTTCTCCATTCAACAGGAAAGGCGGGGAAAAAATGAAAGGATGTATGCACTTGTTTTATGGGCAGGCCTGGAAGTGGTGCCCAAGGTTCTTATTCATTCCATTGGCTAGAACTCGGTCACACAGCCAGTGGGACTGCAGGGGAAGCTGGGGAATGCAGTCTAGCTGTGTGCCCCAGAAACAGAGAGCGCGCAGATGTTGATGGTGAGGCTGTGTCACAACGGGCTATACAAATGCAGGAGTATATTACAGAAGTGAGGGACCTCATCTCTATATTGAAATCATCTTTTTGTTTAAAAATATCTACAGTCCTCTGAAGCTCCTCCAGGTAATATCAGCATCTCTAAACAGGGCTAGGATGATCTCTTTTGATCAGCATGTCTGGTTGCTTCTGGAGTTCACATGATATGGTTAAAAGAACATAGATTTCGGAATCATGTATCCTTGAGTTCGAATCCCCAGTTTGACCTTTATTAAACCTTGTGAATTTGAGCACACTGCTTAAGCTCATGCAGTTTCAATTCCCTTATTGTAAAAAGAGGGCAGAAAACATCCTTGGAGTTGTGGCAGGACGCTAATTAAATCAGTCAGTAAAAAGCTATTGAGAGCCCTGTAGGTGACAAGTCTCATAGTACACTGCAAGGAAACAGCAGAGACAAAGCCGGGGGCACAGAGCCCAGATCAAATGTGTAAAGCCACTGTCTTCTAGCAGGTCCTCCATAAATGGGAGTGCTCTGGCTTCCCCTCACCACCCTCGCCTGCATACTGTGACTTTGAGACCATTTTGTTTGTTTGCTTGCTTGCTTTTAGCTTGATGCATCTAAGCTAGGAGGACAAGGGTATCCCTGGAAATTCCAGATAGAATAAATCAATGAATAATGATGCATCTGAGAGATGGAGAGGTCAAATGGAAAAATGATTCACTTGTTCCTGTCATTTGGAAGTGAATGGGCACAGTGGGAATTCTGTGAAGCATGTTTCATACGTGAGGGATTAAAATATGATTTGCGCTACATACAAATAGCTGTTTGATTCTAGCAAGTGTCCTCACACAGAGAAACACCAAACAGAGGGCCCTCTTCAAGGCTGGTGTGGTGGCCTGTGCATTGGGAAGGATCCTTCACAAACCAGAGAGAGTGCAAGCGCACCCCCCCCCCCCCCGGTGTAAGAAGCAAGGTCACAATGACTGTGTGCAGCCACTGCTGAGGGCTTGCTCTTCCTGCTGAGACTCTTGACAGAGACCCCACCTGGACGAACCCTCACGTCTGGCCCTCCTTGACTCCTTGTCTCTCAGCTTTTGTTTTATTGCTTCCTATGATTTCCAAATAGGACAGAAGAGCTTTATGTTGTTTGAAAGCCTGCCTTTTTTTTTTTTACTCTCTTACTTCATCCTTTCCATGAAGTTCTGTTTTATTTCTCTTTATTTGCTTTTATCTTTTTCTTTTAAGTGCAGAATAAGATGGGGGGAGCAGGCAAATAATGAGGACAATATGTCTGTAAACCAGGAAAGTATATACCATCTTGCCCAAACTACATCTGTACTGCTGACCTACTAAAATGCAACAGGAGGGCCAGGGGTAGAGGCCTGTGGTCAAAGTCCCCTAGGGTCCAGTGTGGCTTTAACTTTTCAGCTGTGGCAAGTTGCTTTCCCTTTCTTAATACTCAGTTTCTTCATCTGTGAAATGGAGAGGATCATTATTCATCTTGATATTGGTGTAAGGGTCCAAAAGAAATCATGTAATGTTCTTAGTAGCATTGTGAGTAATCAGCGACCGATACCACAGTCATCACAGCCACCACGTTACTATCTCCAGGCCACACATACCTGTGTGCAGCTGTCTTGTTGTCTTGCTTTAAACACATTAGAAGATGGATCTGGTCCATCCCATCACCAAATACCATCCAGCCTTCTTGAACAACCCATTCCACGGTCCAAGAAGTTAAGAATCCTGGGTAGGAGTCAGAAATGGGTCTTCCAGTCCCTCTTTCTAGGACTGATCCTTGAGAACTGTCCATTCATTTAAAATACCCCTTTCAGATACCTGTGGAATAAGACACCACTGAAAACCTATTACTAAATATGCTAGAATCCTTTTGCTGTTGGCCTGTCTCCACAACACATCCAACTGTCTTGTTCCCTCTTTCCAGACAGGATTTCCTAAAGATCCTTTTGTGCATGGTTCTCATGTAGTCCCTTCTCTTGGAAGAACTCGGGAAATATTGACCAGACCTGTGTTGGGCTTAATTGTTTTTAGTCAGGGGCCATTGTAGCCATGGTGGATTTCCTCTCCTTTCAAACTAACCAATCCATAGCAAGCTTAACAAATAGAGAGCTGCTTCAGATTCTCTATTTCCAACCTGACCCTGTCAAGCCCTGGCCCTTTATAAGAATTTTCCAGATGCCACAAATATATTGAAGGAAGGGTTGATCTCCACACATACCAGCCTGAGCCCGAGAGATATAGAAGATGGGGTCTGCCAGTTCTGGAAACAAGGAGGTTCCTTTATCTGGATGAGGGCCACCCACCTTCACCCACTTTCACCCAGACCGTCTCAGCTCTCCCTGGGTCCCGTTGGTATTGTTTGTATTCGGGGCCACGGGGCAGCAGTAAAGTTTGGTTTGCTTGTCACTGTCCAGAAGTTTTTGAACTGGGGTGAGCTCTAAGATCCCTCTTGGCCCCAACTATTCTCTGAATTGTACTACTCAGAGCCTGCCGCATGAAGAGCAGTAGAGCTAGTTAATTGGCCTGAAACTCAGCACGGCATATTGCCCCACACCCGTGCCTCCTGTACGTGTCTCTAGCTGGGCGTCAGAAGGACAAGGGAACGGGATTCAGGAAGTGCCCCTGGTGTGAGATGACCAAGGTTGGATCACTTCAGGTCGGCACAATCATACACTGGCATAAAGGTAAAACCTTCCATTTTGGAGCCTTAAAATGAGAAGAAATGACTCGGAAGCTCCTCCCTGCTGCTAATTATCTTGCTCATGCTGTGTCTGCTTCACTTGCTTTAAATAAAAGCCTATGCAGCCTGCCATCCAAATATAGATCCACAGCAGTCCAGAGAGAAGACAGCCTGGCACTTATGGTAACAGGGACATTTCAAATACCGAACAAATGGGCCTCATATCAAAACCCACAGGTCCATATTAGCAGTGAAGAGAAAGTCAATAATATTTGTTTGAGGCACAGCAGGCTTCTGACCATGCCCTTTCCCTTGCTGGAAAGCAATTGTGACCCATACTAGGTGCAAATAATTGCTTATAATAAAACAGTATTAATTATTTATTCCAATGGGAGCACGTCACCTGTTTGCTTATGTATATTATGACTTTAGAAGGTGAGCAATGCTTCGTACATTTCACCATCTTCCCCTTCCACTAAAAATAAGTGTCCATTTTATCATGCACCCTCCCTAAAACATCACAGATTGGAGGTGAGTTTAGATGTAATTAGTGTCACTCAAAACACAGGTGTTCCAGCTACTGCTGACAGCATCGGTCATTCATACCGCAGGGTGTGTTGATTTAATCAGACTTTTCCTCCTGGAGTCAGTGACTCTGACTAGCAGGGTCAGAGAAAGAGCACTTGGAAGCAGAGGCCATGAAGAAAACTCACTCCACAGTTTTGCAGATAGTGTCCGTCTTGGCGCTGCTGACATGTGGGGGTGTGAGGGGAGAATTCTCACGGTAGAGCACTATCTTGTGAGTGTAAAAATTTTAGCAACATCCCTGGCCAGTATCCACTAGATGCTAGCAGTGAGCGCACACTCCCCCAAGTTGTGACTGTTGAAAATGTCTCCAGACCTTGCCCACTGTCCCCAGAAAAGCAAAAAGCCCAGGTGAGGGCCACCGGCCTTGGGGCAGCCCTTGAAGCCTTCGTGGTAACTTCAGTCCAGTCCCTGTATCTCTTTCTGAGACACTGTATGGATCCACCTAATAACCTCAGATGGAGGTAATGAGCAAGGGACGGCGTTTTTCTTCCGGAGCCTCTTTCTCCCTTTGGCAAGTCCCTGCCTCATCCCCACGGTGTCCCTCTTCCAGGCAAATGTATTTCTAGAATAGCGGCAGTGGTAGACAAGGCAGCCCCAGGAAGTAAACTACCCGTTCTGCTTGAGGGATCAAGGCGGAATCATTTTGTGGCACCGTCCACTTACTGTCGTCCTGTATGAGTGCACCCGTGAGAACACACGAGAACGGGCCATGTTTGGGTGGCAGAGACACCCCCAAATCGGTAGCACAGTTCCCTCCGCGAGAAGCTGACATCGGCAGACACATCCCAGATAGCAGGATAACTGCTAAAAGTATAATATTTCTTCTTCTTTTGGTTATTATTTGGTCAAAAAGTATCCCAAGCCAGATTTTCATAAAGCTGAAAAGTGTTCGTATCTCAAGTTGTGACCTTTTTTCCCCCAATGATCATGACTTTCAAGTTCCCAAGCATCGGTGTTCTTAGACACGGTCATTCCATAGGGGCACTTAGCCAAGCTTGTTCATTTGAACATGTCCTACTTATGTTTCAAAAGCAATATACCTTTGCTTCCATTCTTTGTGCAGAGAGATTTTGTTTGCTGAAGCCATGTTTCCTGAGGAAATAGATGAACCTCTCTCAAAGCAATAGTCATGTTAAGAGATGAATAATTCCAATAATATTTTCCGTTTGTCATCAAGCCAGCTTGGCCCATCTTGAGGAAGATTCTAAGCACAGCACTACCCTTTAGCTAGCTTTGTGACTATGGATAAATGCTTTACTCTCTGGCCTACAATTGCTTCATCTGTGGCGTGTAGAATAAAGAGTATGAGAACAGCTTCCCATTTACTACTGTAACTTTGGGCAACATCTTTAGTTCTCTCAGCCAAAGATTCCTCATCTATGAAGTGCATCTGATAACAGTATCTCCTTCACTGTATCATTGTAATGAGTAAATAAAACATAGCTGCACCCTGCCTCGCATGGAGCAGTTGTCAGTTCTAAATTATTTGGTGACCTTTTGGTCTTCCGGATGGGCAGCTTAGGAAGCAAACCAATTCTTCCGTACCTTGGTCCTTTTTTATCTTCCTTACCTTCCTAATCTTGGTCCTTTTAATGGTTTGGTTGGTTGGTTCGTTTTGCCTTCTTTCTATGTTCTTGGGCCTGTAGGAGGCAGAGCCCATACCACCATAAACACGGACTTTTTGAAGAGTCAGCAGCAGCAGTCAGTGGGAGAAACAGAATCACTTCTTGCACAGCTGTCTTTTGTTTGGTAAATTTACTGGGAAAAAATTTTTGATCAGAAAAACAGCTCTTAATGTTTGAAGGATAGAGTGAAAATGTCAGAATTGAACCAGCATTGAGCTTGAGCAATGTATACTTAAAATCTTATGTTTTCAGTTAGAAGACCATGGGACAAAGTATCGAAAGACCCATCCCACCTCTGCCTAACTGGGTGACTGTGAGCAAGAAAGTGACCTCGTCAAGCTTTAGTCTGTTTATTTAAAGCCTCTAACTACCCATTTTCACGGACAGGATTTAGTTCTTTTGTCTGTGCCGATCATCTAAGACATTTAGTATTGACTTGCCATAAGCAAGTAGAAGTGTGGCAGAGTTAGCTAGACCTATGTGGGTAGAGATCCTGACTTTATTATGTACTACTGTGTGACTTGGGGCAAGTTGTTTAACTTCTCTGTGCCTGAGTTTCCTCATCTGAAAGAAAGAGGATAATATTTCTATCTCATAAAGTTATAGTGAAGATTAAAATGTTCAGAACAGGTGCCTGGCATATATGTTAGTTATTACTTTATTTTGTTGGATGTCTCTACAAGGAAAACCTGAAGAAAGGTGAAATTCTAACCAGGAATCTTACTGTTTGGATTTTTCCATTTTGCATACTGCGTTTACCAACTGACTATTTAGGAAGTATAGACATTAAAGGCACTTCCTTTAATTTCCCTAACCTGCAATCAACAAACACTATCCCCCCCCATCCCTGAATAGGAAAACTTATCTCTACGTAGTAAATACGAAATTGCACCAAAGTTTAAATTGAGGAACCCCCACATGTAATAAATTCTATCTACTTTCGATGGAGATTGTGAGCCTGCAAGAGAGTATCTCAAATATCCATGTGCTTGGGAATCACATGACGATCTCGTGAATACGCAGATTCTGATTCATCATTTCTAACGAGCTCCCAGGTGCCCAGACTACATTTAGAGATACAAGCCATCTGAGGATAGAGAGGGCACAGGGGCACACGTGGCCCTCAGTGGGGGCAGATAGGCTGGAAAAGGGCAGGCCTGCAGGAATTCATTGCCCTCCTCAACACACCCTCTCCAGCCCCAGCCCTGCCAGCTGCATTTTAAGGAATTGAAAAATTTAAGAAAAAAAAAAAAAAAAACCAAAAAGGTGTTAAAATGGCGGTAGAAATCCCTCCTACTTCTCTCGATTTCCTGCACTGTAAAAACACTGTAGGAGAGATTATACCAAGCAGTCTGACCCATCTGCGCTGCTAAATCATCTTCCACAAGACAGGCAGGTAGAAAAAAAATTAATTCTCCCCTTCATTTCTGCTTCTGCGACAGGATCTGGGAGGGGCACGTGCTCAGCCAGATCCTCCCAGGGAATATGGCGCACCCCACATGGCGTTGGGTCACACCACGGGGGCCTATTTAATGAAATAAATTTGTTGTGTATTTAATAGTGTTCAGAGGGCCTGAAAACATCCCCAAAGCACCTGCTTTTAAGGAGTCCTCACTATGTAAAAAATCTTGCCTGCTGTCCTAACCAAGAGCAAGGAAGGCGTGCGTTCCGTGGCAGGGCAGCTCTTCCCGAACAAAGGAAAAAAACAAACTTCTCCAGATTGAAATGTTTCCCCGTAAGTGAAAGAAATATCTACACTGATCTTGATCCTACTTATTTTCACAGAAAAATATGGAAAATGATAGTGAGATTCTGTGAAAACCCAGAGAAGGGTCGATCCCTTGCCCTCCGTTATTCTACTTTATTTAATACCGACATCTATTTTTGTCCAATTTGTTAATCCCTGAGTTTAATTGAAAGACTATGTGTGCTTTGCCACCAAGTATTTACAGTGTATCTTCAAAATGGATATGATTACCCAAGAAGCACATTTTATCCTTTTATTTGAGAAACTGTAAATCTCGATTTGCTCTTTAACCACAAATTGTGCTCCAGGCCTGGGTTGCAAAGTTAACAAAGACTCACATGTATTTCCTACTCCGGGAAGGAATAGTTCAAGTTTGGAAACATTAAATGGGGACAGTCTTACAGACTACCTTTTTTTTTTTTTTTAATGTGGGTTCAGACTGGCAACAAGAATAAACATGACGATCTGAACTTTCATCCAGGAGAAATCTAATCCTGCCTGTAAACATCTGCTCCCTTTTATGTGCATTTGTGGTCTTTTAATATGAATGTTTTTGCTACAGCTGTAGCTTGTCTAATATCCTAAATGGAATCTCTGTGGCCTTTAGAGTAATTACCTCAAAGTTTATGTCATCTGACCTGAGGATTTTCTGATTAAATCCAGTATGAATTATAGAAAACCAAATGGCCGTTCCTAGGGGAGGATTCCACTGTGCCCTCTGGAAAGTACCTTCTGGGTCTCTGGGGCCTCTGGCCAGTGTTCCAGCGGATGGCTTTTTCTTATGTGGTTAAGTCTTTCTAAGACGTTGCTCATGAACCTGGCCACTGACGTATTCACGCACGACCACTCCACATACAGATTCCACTGTGATCTTGGAATACACGTTTTGTTCTGCGTTTAACTTTCTTTCAGCTAAGCTTTAACATGGATTAATGTGCACCCCCATTTAAAGGTTCTAAACACACACCCTTTTTAAAAATTTTTAATGGTTTTCACTTATCAGGAGGTTATCATTGTAGTTTCTAGTTTCAGAATAACTGTTTGAGGTTTCTATAGCTATGATGATTGTTTTTCATTTGGATAATGATTGCCTAATGAAATATACAGGAAAACTGGAGACGCGGGAGCTCCAGATAAGAAAAAGATTTGTTTCTCTCTTAGCAGCTCCCAGATCTCACTCACTTAATGGACTGAGAATCCCTGCCAACGAAACAAGAGAAACCCTCTGATAGCAAACTTAAATTCACCTGCACACAGGGGCAGAGAAGTCCAGGCTCAACAAAAGGGAAAATCAATAGGCAGGTGCTCTGTAAATGAAAGGCAAAACCATATAGCAATGGAAGGCAGCCTACCTGAACAAAGAGGCTAATTTTGCCAGACTTTGCCTACAAGAAGATATTCCTGAGGATGCATTTCATGTAACCAAAGGCTGAGCAAGGGCCTCAATAGATCCTCGTTTATAAAGTTTCACGAGTGAAGCAGCAGGTGAGTACACCTTGATTGGAAGATTTGAGCACATTTCATGGCCCTCAGTATTCCATCCATTTGTTCATTCTACACATGCATAAATGCAATGCTGGTAAAGCATAATTTCTTTTTAAATTTTCAAATAATATACAAGTAAAAGGTTACCATTGTCTTCTCGAACCCAGAGTCTAGTTTTCGTAGAGACCTCTGGTCCAGATCTTGAAATATCCTTAGACAATGGCACTGGAAAAGGATAGAAAGTGAAGGAGAGAAGTTTTGGGGAAAAGTCTGGGGACCAAGAGTAGATCACGAGAAATGGCACTTAGCTGAACAGGAAGAGGATAACACAAGCACAAAGGGGAGAAGAATTCTTTCCCCATTTCCTGTTTTCCACCGGGCTGTGGAGGAGCAGGAAGGAGCGGTGGACAGTGGTTGAGTTTAATTCAGTTCCACACAAGGCCATGAGCATTCCCTCATGCACCGAGCCTCGTGCTGCCCACTGGGCACAAAGCACACAAGCCACGGGCCCAACTGCCAAGGAGTTCATACATCTAAACAGTTGAATTAATAATTACATACACTGTAACACCTTCTAAATAGAAACAGGAATCCAATAACTTCCCTTCATGCTATTTCCTCATTGGTTAAAATGACGGAAACAATACCCATCTCTTGGTATTGGAATGCAAGTTAGGTAATGTAAGAAAAATGCTTAAGATGCTAGTGATAATAGTGATTTTATTTATGGTGCCTCATCTACTATGCTGGCACATAAATGCTTGGAAATTTTAGCTTCTATTATTATTATTATTACTATTTTTGTGCACATAAAGTACCTTGTGCATAATAAGTTTTCTTATTATAATAATTTAAGATAGTTTTCTTCCATTTTCATCCTCCTTAGTCACAATTCCTGTAGAAGCTGGTGGCCTGGAAGGCTGCTCCCCAGCTGTGACCCACACCCCCCATGTCCCACAATGACCAGATCATTCCACTCCATTTTTCAGGCTTAAGTTGTAGAGAATACCAAAGTAGTAGCTGGTCAGTGCCCAGGGCCATCGGGTCTTCATATCGGGAATGCTAACATACATCAGTAAGATCTCAGAAGCAACGTGTGATTACTGGAATGTGTGACTATTGGAACAAATAATAAATATTTTTCAAAGGAAGAGGAACTAGCTACTGAGTAGAATAAAGGCAGCTGTGTGGCTAGAACCCAGGCTGTGCCAGAGCCTGGAGGAGGGTGCTTCATAAGGTTTGTGTAGTTCGAGAGAAGGAGGGAGCGTAAGAATGGATCGATCCTCCAGGGTCCTTCCCACCCACTGAGAATTGTGAATTTGCTCTCTGTAGTTATGAGTGTAAAATAGGAAGGCAACACTTCAAGAACTTCCAGTATTTCTGCTCAGTGGTAGATCATCTGTATATGTCAGCCCATGTAATCTCAACACCAGCACTGTGAGGGATTTTCACCCTACTCATGAGACTCAGTAGTCATGTAACCCTTCCCTCACGATTCTTGAAAGTAGTAAGAGTGAAATTCCTTTAAAAACAGTCAACAATATGACTTTTCTCTACTTTGGGGGAAATCTCCCTCCCTTACTCAAATATTCCAAATTCACAAGTCTCATGGCTTCCACTAAGAAAGTGTTGCCCTAAAGACCTTCATAAGTCTCAGGGGCAAGGCAGGCACTGCAGCCTGGGATCCTCTCGGAGATTTCCGGGCCAGACAAAGCCACCCTAGAGGAGGCCAGGGCACTGGCAAGCAAGCCAGCAGCCAGCCCTCTGGTGACTGGCCCACCCATCCCAGATGATGAGGGGATATTGCTGTGTCACAGGGTCTGAAACGGTGGCATCGAGACAGCCACGGCCATACTCTGTGTCCCATGTGAAGCTCTCACGACACCTGTCATTTAGGTGAAATTGATTGGCGTGGGAGAAAAATGCCAGAGTAAAAAATGGTGGATTTACATAGTCCAAAGACCGGTACTAATAGTTATCTAGCTGTCCTCCCTGTCTTTTCGGGTCACAGACCTTTTCGGGTCACAGGTCGTGCTGCAGCGTCTGGTTATGGCCAAGCTCCCTTTGTTGCAGAACACTGATGCAAACCAGTTCTGGCCTATTGGCTCTCATGTAGAGCACATTATTGCTCAGTGCGTAAGAATTCCTAGATAGCTAAAAGTCTGTGTATGCTCTGTTTAGCTTCTGGAGTATTTTGACCTGTCTATATTACATTAGATTGTTTCCAAGTAATATTTATTTAGGTCTTGTCATATGCTTGAAGCTGTGGGAACTAAGAGATGGAAAAGTTGATCACAGTCCAAAAAAGGGGGAAGAAAAGTGTAGATATCACTGACATAATACAAGGAAAACATGGTGAGTTCTTTCCTTACAGAGGAGATGAAGACAAGCATCATAAATATTCAGGAGGAAGATCCAAAGAGGTACAGCAGTTTGCCCAAAGTCACACAGCTGATAAATGCCAAAGCCAGAATTTGAACCTTCACTAGCGGAGCCCAGATTCTTACCCTATATTACCTCTAAAAAGCAAAACTTTTCATTTTTTCCTGCAGTTTTGAGATGATAATTTTGGTAGTAGAAAATCTACGTTGAGTTGGTTTTCAAAGTTTTGAGTCCTCCTTATAACTTACTAGTGGCTTTTAGATAAGAAAATAGGCATAGAGTCTGTGCCTAGGAAATAGTTTTCTCTCTGCAAAGTTACCGAGTTTTGGGGAGAGAATAAATAATGGAGGCATGATGTTAGGCACTGTGTTACACAGATAAATAGATAGATAGATAGATAGATAGATAGATAGATAGATAGATAGATAGATAGATAAATGAATAAATGAATGAATAAATAAATAGAATGTGTATGTAAATGATTAGATGATGAGGTATGGAGTAGAACATGGGTGGAGAGAGATACATGGAAAGTGTTCATGGAAGTTCAGAGAATGGACGGATCAAGAAAGCCTAACACAGTGATCTAGGCCTCAAATCTAGGCCCTTTGAGAAGGGATGAAATCCCAAGAGCAACATTATATTGCCACTTTACACATGAAAAGAAGGGAGGCTTAGAAAGAGGAAGTGAGGGACTCCTGAGTGGCTCAGTCAGTTAAGCGTTTGCCTTCGGCTTAGGTCCTGGAATCAAGTTCCGTGCCCAGCTCCTCGCTTCTCCTTCTGCCTGCCTCTCCCCTTGCTTGGGCTTGAGTGCTCTCACCCACTCTCTGACAAATAAATAAATAAAATCTGGAAGGA
>PITA01005517.1:0-109947 GCA_004023965.1 Spilogale gracilis | reverse complement strand
GGGATGTGCCTATTTCTTTGAAGGGTCCATACAATAAAGCAGGATGTGCCAATTATATCCTAATCTATAGACTGATCGATCACAGGCAGGCATGTCCTGAGCAACAGATGGTTCCTGCAAATCCTTATCTTATTAGAACGTTTTACTTCCCCCCAGCATAGGGAAGTGAGTGAATGGTCACACAAACAGGAGATTGCAACATCTAAGCTATTTATGTTAGTAAAGGTCTTACTAAGTTTTAAAGTAAGCATGTTGTGCCCCCACAATCCTACAATTATTAAGCTTCATAAGGATTGGCATGGCTCTCACACCTTGGATGAGCTCTTGTCCAGGTGCACGTCCCAGGGACACAAAGGACATATTGCCCCGGCCCACAGGGCACATTTATGGGCACCTCCACCATAGTTTTTGGTGGCTTGCAGCATGGCGGGGGGGGGGGGGCAGATTATGCCGCCCCCGACACTTCACTATAAAAGGAAAGAGTAACATGAAATATGAATAGGGGAAAGGCTCGAAAGAAGCCTCTGGATTTGAGCTGGAAATACAAGTTCAAGTTTTGAGGTTTTTTTAAAAGATTTTATTTATTTATTTGACAGAGAGCGCAAGTAAGCAGAGGGACAGGCAGAGAGAGAGGACGAAGCAGGATCCCTGCTGAGCAGAAAGCCTGATGTAGCCTCGATCCCAGAACCCTGAGATCATGACCTGAGCCAAAGGCAGAGGCTTAACTCACTGAGCCACCCAGGCGCCCACAAGTTCAAGTTTTAATAAATATTCATGTACAGATAGAGATAAAGAAATCATTATAGATGTGAATGTTAGATGTATGGACATGTGCATGTGTATGTGTTTTCCTGTATGTCTAGGCATGTAGGTGTGTCCCAGTAACAATGAGCAAAAGAGCACCGAGATCTTGGTTTCTAAATGTCCCCCTCACATAAAGGAAGCAGGAATATACGGGGAAATGACTGGAGCTTTGAAAGTATAAGATGAGCCTAGAACATCTTACTGAGTAAAGAAGTGCCCCCCAAAATTACAGAGCTCCACCAGAAAAACACAGGAGCTAGCTCTAGCCAAATCTGGGATCATTTGAGCATCTCTATAAATAATGATAGTACAAGATTGAAATCTATTGAATAAACTCGTAGTAATCCATGAGTCTATGCTTGTATAAATAAATAAATAAGAAAAGAAAGTTTGTCGTAACAATAGGATACCAATGAATAAAGTTAGAAGGAATGATGGAAGTATCGTAGCTGTCGTAGTTGTAGTTGATGCCAGTGGGAAGGACCGATGGTAGGTTATGTTTGATGAGCATCAGGACATGGGGTAGTCTTAGAATATTTCTTTAAAACTTCTGATCACTTACCACTTGATATATATTATTGATATGAAAATATCATGTATAAATAGTCATTTATCTACTGTTTTCTTAAATAATATACTAAAGGTGCTACTGCAGGTGTAATTATTTTATATTAAAACCACCATTCTTTCTTTCTCCTGCAGATTGAGCCTTTCTTTGTGAGTGTGGCACTTTATGACCTCAGAGACAGCAGGAAGATTTCTGCCGATTTTCACGTGGATCTGAATCACACTGCTGTCAGGCAGATGCTCTCAGGGGCTTCCGTGGCTTTGGAAAATGGAAGCATTGACACTGTCACTCCCAGACAATCAGAGGAACCTCGCATCAAAGGATTTCCAGAGGAATGGCTAAAATTTCCAAAGCAGGTTGCACTTTTGTTTACTTATGATGGCACCAAAAATGCTGGTTTTGTTACTCTCACCAAAAGATCACACCGGTTTCTGAAATAAAGATTCCCTTAAATCTGTCCCTTAGAAAAAGTGGAATTTTGTAAGTGTCTTTAATATGCTTCCTTAGATGCTTATTAGCTGTTTTCTTTGTATGTAGGCTATATTTTCTGTAAGCAATCCACATTCTGAAATTGTTTTCGTGGCCAAAATTGAAAAAGTTCTGATGGGGAACATTGCAAGTGGTGCTGAACCTTATATTAAGAATCCGGACTCCAACAAGGTAATGCATATTCTTTTCCATATATAATTTCAGTTGCTTTCAAGATATAAAATCACCCTGCCTTGATGAATTATCAAGCTCAGTAAAGTATAAGTCTTGAAATAGACACTTCTTAGTGAAATGATTATCCATCAGGAAAATTTGCAAGTTTTTATTCTTGGTTTATGTTTTTGACTGACTTCTGATAATCTATTAATAGAAATAAATGTTAATGTAGGCAAAGCTTTAATTCCAAAAAAATCAAAATATTACCAATAATGAAAAGTTAGGATTAATCTAATTTAAAAACAAGTGAATGCATAGTTTACTGATGATGAACTAAGTGAAAATGTAAGGTAGATAATTTTATATCAGATTATACTAATACACCTAAGTGAAGAAAGAGGAAATACTGAAAGTTCTTTGAATGGTGGGACTATAGGAATTTTTTTCTTCCTTTTTTCTTTTTTTTAAACCTATTTTATTTTATTCCTTAGAGAGAGAGAGGGCGTGTGAGGCAGGATGAAAGGGAGAAAGAGAAAGAGAATCTCCTGCAGACTCCCTGCAGAGTGTGAAGCCTGACGCGGGCCTTGATCTCACTGCCCCGAGATCATGACCTGAGCCAAAATCAGGAGTCGAAGGCTTAACTGACTGACCCAAGCGCCCCTTCCCCTTTTTCTATAACCATCTTCTCCTTAATGATCAAATGTTACTATTCAATAGAAAAAAATATTAAACATCTGTGTTTTTCACACAAAGGAAATACACTGGGGAAAGAATGCCTCATCATTGAATTTGAGCATAAATAACCATTTAGGGCAGTTTTTGGCATATTTATGAGATTCAGGGTTTGGCAAACTAGGACATGCCAGCCAGATCCAGCTGTCACCTGTTTGTGTAAATAAAGTTTTATTTACATGGTCACACTGATTATTATGGATTGCCTTCCCGCTATATGGCCGCCTTCCCACTAGAGAGGCAGAGTTGAGAAGCTGAGACGTAGACCATGTGGTCCACAAAGCCCAGTATATTTACTGTGTGACCCTCTGCAAAACAAGTTTGCCAAGGAATGCCATCACAAATAAAAGCATAAGACAGACTGTGAGTGCAAATTTGAAAGCACTTTCCGTTCAATGTTTTAAGGTCTTTCAAGTCTAAAAAGAAGAAAAAAAAAAGTTGCCATTCCAAGACAGGGGCATTTCCTACATTTGAAATTTCCACACTGAAAGTTCCAGAACACAATACAATAGGTCCAACGCAGATAGTGTTTAGCTCTTTACAAGGCAGAGTCTGCAAGCCAATGAGACAGACTTTCGGAGTTTCAGTGTAAAATAATATGGAAGAGTATGTATTACGTTTTTACTTGGACAATTTATAAAGAGTTGTTCTAAACAATATTTTTATTTCTTTTCCCTCAGTATGCACAAAAGATACTAAAATCCAACAGACAGTTCTTCAGCAAGTTGGGAAAATACCGCATGCCCTTTGCTTGGGCAGTAAGGTAGGTTGACAGCAACAGTCACCAGAATAATAATGCATTTATAGTCTGCACTGCAAGCTTCAATTTGGACACCTCTTTGTTACCTGTTGGGTTTTTTTTTTAATTATTTATTTATTTTAGAAAGCAGAGAACCTTGTGCATGCAAAAGCAGGGGGAGGTTCCAAGGGGGAGAGAGAGAGAGAAGTAGAATCCTTGCTGAGTGCGGAGCTCAACACGAGGCTCGAACTTATTACCCTGAGATCATGACCTGAGCAGGAAACAGGAGGTGGAGGTTTTACCGACTGAGCCACACAAGCACCTTCCCCCATGGTATTTTTAAATATACCAACACCTGGAAGAATATTACTGTGGTCATCTCCATAAACACTCAGTGCTCCCCAGAAACATGTGTTTTACAAGACAATTTCGCAAGGTAGCTTATAGTAGATTGAAGCTGGGCATGTGTGTGCATGATGTGTGCACGTGTGTGCATGATCAGACACGCTCCAGCTTCTGCATAGGAGCAAAGTCATAACTTGTTTATTATGCGTATTTGGTTCAATAAATGCTTGACATCATATCAGTCCTGAAAGTTTGAAGTACACACGATTCGGATGGATGTACTGTGATTTCTTATGCAGCCACGTATTTTCATCTGTGGGCAGAGCACAGGCTTATATCTGGATGTGCGGATGAAACCATCAATTTGATCATCTAAACTCTTTGATTTCACTAAATTTATCAGTACCAGTTCACTCTCGGATAGAAATGCTGCGTTACGTGGACACTGAGGGTAGAATCATCCTCCTGGACGTATAACTTCTGCATAAAGAACAAGAATTGCTTATGGATGTGGTTAAAGATCAATTCCTATTGTCCTTCTCAATCTCTTTGCTTCCGTATGTCTGTAGGAATTTCTTAAAAGAGGTTTCCATAAAGACTATATACTTTCAGGGATCATTTCTATAGTTTGTTAAATGAGGATTCCGCGTATGAGTGAAATCATTAGTTGTCTTTTTCTGATTGACTTATTTCGCGTAGCATAATACTAACAGAGGATCATCGGGGAAGGGAGGGGAAAATAAAATAAGATGAAATCAGAGAAGGAGACAAACCATAAGAGACTCTTAACTATAGGAAACAGGCTGGGGATTGTTGGAAGGGAAGGAGGTAGGGGGAGGGGTAACTGAGTGATGAGCATTTAGCAGAGCAATGAGGTAAAGAGCACTGGGTGTGTATACAACTGAAAGATTACTGAACTCTACCTCTGAAACCAGTGATACGTTATATGCTAATTTAATTGAATTTAAATAAAGTAAGATTTAAAAGGAGGAAAAGCCTCGCCCAGATATGAGGAAGAAAGGTCCGCAACATATAAACCAAAAAAACTTTAAAAGGTTAGTTAGTGCTACAAAGTGAGACACCCTTGTAAGTATTCATTTGAGTGACATTGTCCAGTGTTATTTTTAAATAATTTTAAAATCCAGAGAGCAGACAGAAATTGTTACCTTTGCCGTTTTTAAGTCTTACCATACCCAGGGATGAGCATCACCAGAGTGAATCCACCAATATTTGTTATCATTCTGAGGTTGATCCTTGAAGTTGGGGACAGATGGATGGGGAGGGAAAAGTGGAAATGTAAGCACACAGACTTACCCAGTCTCAAGGAATGAGTTTGCCCTAAAGCAGCCCTGTCACAAGGGAGGAAGGCACAGGCCCAGGAGCTGGACAGACGTGGTGCAAAGCAGGCCATCATCACTTATGAATGGTAACTCCGAAAAGTTTCCTCTCCAGGTCTCAGGGTCCCATCTGCAGAATGAAACTGACAGTCCCCACCTCCCGGGCAGTGGGTACGATCTCAGATACAAAGCACTTGGCATTAAGTAGGGTCACACGTAACACTCTGTCTCTCTTGTGTCTCTCTCTACAGGGACAAAGCCAGCATCTAATACGTGGAACAGATAGTATTTGAAAATATTGAATCCTTTATGTTGAATTTCATTGTTTTTGTTTCTCTGCTTTCTCATATTGAGAAGTATTCTTGGTTCCCACAGGAAAACCCATTGGGACATGTACATGCAAGGTATCCCTTGGCAAGCGTGAAATATAGCAAAATCACAAGGGCGAACGTATTTTCTGTTAAAGGATCTGGAACCTTTGTGAGGTTTTAGATGCAGGTGTTTGAGAGCCAGAACTTGTTTTGAAATCTCAATTCTACTTAGTTGCCAAGTGAACTTAGGCAAGTCCTCATGGTTTGTCTTTACCTCAATTTTTTTTCCAATTGTACAAAAGAGGACTTATAATATCTAATTTACTGTTGCAGGGATTAATGAGCACAGATATGTACCCAATAAAAGACAACCATGGTTAGAAGTCACTATCCTTGGGGCGCCTGGGTGGCTCAGTTGGTTGAGCGACTGCCTTCGGCTCAGGTCATGATCCCGGAGACCCGGGATCGAGTCCCACATCGGGCTCCCTGCTCGGCAGGAAGCCTGCTTCTCCCTCTCTCACTCCCCCTGCTTGTGTTCCCTCTCTGGCTGTGTTTCTCTCTGTCAAATAAATAAATAAAATCTTTAAAAAAAAAAAAAGAAAATTATAAAAAAAAGAAATCACTATCCTTATATGATTATTATTAAGTCACCTCTAAAGATAACGTTTTCTGCGGCAAGTCCCCATTTTTGGTAAATTTGGGGCAGTGAAGAATAAATAGTGTGGGGAAGAGAAGGGAAAGAATTACTGCTTACTGAGCAGTAAGAAGTCACAATTGTGCTGTGAAGTTGCCTAGTAAAATATGCTGGAAGAATGATAGGTGAAGTTTCTAGGGAGACTGACAGTATTACTGGCTATTGGAGTAATTATATCCAGGACAGGAAAGCCAACAAAGCCACAAGCTCATGTTACATTAATGCCTGATGAGGGGTTTGGTTATAGGTTGGGAAACAGGAGACACCACCAATGTGTGTAGATAAACATATGGCTTGCCAATGCAAAAACCTCTCTGACAGCTGAGAAAATAATGGTTAGCAGTACAGCTCTAAAGACTTCATGTTAAACCACTTGGAATAACTAATCACTAAAATAAGTGCAAGATGCAGCCAAAGAAGATTTTAATTTCTTCTTCCCAATGTGGAAATTGCTTCAATGAAGGGTGACTGAATCAGAGGAGGGCTCTTGGTCCCGCAGCCGTTTTGATATAAACTATAGCCTGCTGACATATTTCAATCCTCTATGGATACTACGGGTTGTAGGCCAGATTTCTTCCTACTATATTTTCTAGATTGCAGTTTGCCTAACAATATAACTTTGAGTGTACCCTACAACACGTTGGCCCTTAAAATCAACTGCCACTAAAAAGCATAGAATGGACAATTTAGCTTATGACCGTATTTTTGCCCAGATCCAAGCCATCCCACCCGCTGCTGTATGCACAGATGCTCATCACTGTGAACAGTTTTTCTGAAATGAATTTGGTGTGTTTTCTTATTTTGGGCTCCAGCTATTTCACTGCCATTTTACGGATAAAAAATAAAATAAAATAAGGTTATTCTTGAAGGAGGTAAAGAGAACATATTCAGATGGCTACAATGGGCATTTTACGTTCTTTGATTTGAGAGAAAGTTGACCCTTACCAGTGTGTCTTGTTATTAAAGGGAACCCTTTGCACACGTATTGCCCCCAGAATCATATGTGCCTAAATGCACGTCAGGACTCTGATTTCTTTTTATCCTTCTTACACAATATTCTGAGTGGACCAGTGCACCACCCTGGATTTTCTTTAAAATTGAACAAAACTAGGGGTGCCTAGATGGCTCAGTGGGTTAAGGACTCTGTCTTCGACTCAGGTCATGATCTCAGGGCCCTGGGATCGAGGCCCGCATCAGGCTCTCTGCTCAGCGGGGAGCCTGCTTCCTCCTCTCTCTCTGCCTGCCTCTCTGCCTATCTGTGGTCTGTCAAATAAATAAATAATATCTTTTTTAAAAATGAACAAAACTAAAATAACAATTTCTCTCCTATATCTACATATTTATGTCCCCAGCATATGGTTGTCCAATCGCTGAAGTCTTCCAAGTGACAAAAAGTCAGGTGCATCCCACAGTGGTGACTTCCATCTTTTTATAGCTCAACTGATTAAATAATTCCTTTTTAAAAATTATATTTAAACTGCCTGGCAATTAGTTTTATGTTTTATCTTGCATTAACCATCAAAAATATGCCCTATCCTTTCAATGGGTCAGAACTGTTCATGTTGCTTAAGAATGAGGCTCTCAGGGATACCTAAGCTGCTTTTCATTCAGGCTAAACTGTGCATTTTCTTCAGTCATACTCCACGTGTCATGGCTTTGAGACCCTCACCTTGTATTGATCATTTACCAACTGTGGTAGCTGGAATGAGGCACAACATCCCAGCCATCCTGAAGCCATCTGTGTAAATGAGTCAGTTCTCTGTTCTCTTGCCAGTTAGCATATTTATTGAGCAAAGCCAGTGTGTATGGCTCTGTGAGCGTACTTCTCAGGTGCCGTGCTCTTCATTCTCTTTACAATGTGTCCAATGTGACTGAGATCTTTCCAGGACAGAGCTGTGGTTAAAAGCAAAAATGAGTTATACAACTCATGTCTATTGATACATTTGTAGTGATTGGTTAATTACACACACACATACACACACACACACACACACACACACACACACACACTACTCAAGCTCAGTTCAACTTCCTCCTGTGTTGTAAATACATCACTTTGGTTTCAACACGTCATGCACACAAAAACCTTGTATAATAGTTAAATAAAAATAATCTTCGAGTTAAGTATTTTCATTCTGCTTCCCCAGTGTTATTTGAGAGGGAATCTTTTTCCCATTCCCTGACTACTTAACAGAGAAAAATGAGCAGAAATGTTGAATCAGTCTAAAAATATCTGGTCCATTTTTCATATTATTTGACACGAAAGCTCTATGATCAGATATCTATCGAAATGGCCACTTTAGCCTATGTATTGAATCTTTGATTAATTTAAAAAGTAACAAAATAGTCTACTCAAGTTCCTTAAGTTAGAAGAAATAAAATTTCAGCAGCTCTCTAACATTAATGAAAAATTAATTACACACTGGTCTGCTTTTTTTTGATAGGCATGGAGTATGATTAATTATGAGGAAGAAACACTAATCTTAAGCATGCTATGTATACTTGTTTGGATTTTCCTGACATTACTATACTATTTGACTGAAAACAATTTGTGTGTTCTAACTAAATCTATCTAGTTCCAATGAAAAGGACCAAGGATGAAAATAAATGTCATTCATTAATTTAATATAAAATTCTGATTCAAGTGTTCTTCACTTGATCTTTATCTCTGTCCTAAAATTTAGAACATGGGCACATTTATCTCCAGGTAAGTGTTTCAGGAGTCTGGCCCTCTAGATACACACACACACACACACACACACACACACACACACACACACACATAACCTTATCCTTTTCCACTATTCATAAAATTCTGATGGCACCACCCAAACTGAGGTGGCCCTGGCTTGCCCAGAAAATAAGGAGAAAAAGGACTAACCTGTTCTTATTCCTCTCCTAATACACGCAGGTTTGATATGTTATTAAATCATAAGTAAATGTAGTTGTAATATAGGTGGGCTACTGTCCCTGTAGATTCTGACAAAGATCACAGTGTTTCAGTGAAACTTTTGCCTAAGAAGTTTTCTTGTTTTTTTTATTTTATTAGTTCCTGGAGTTTCTTCCACTACAAATGGGAAATTGAATCATTTGTCACCTTAAAAACACAACTTGGTAAACAACTTTTACATGCCAACCTGAACAAATATCACTTTCTTTCAGATCAGTATTTAAGGACAACCAGGGAAATGTGGACCGAGACTCAAGATTTTCACCACTGTATAGACAAGAAAGTAGCAAGATTTCAACAGAGGATCTGCTAAAACTAGTATCTGATTACAGAAGGTAGGGATTCTGGATACTCTTGAAATTAACATGAATCAGCTACATTACTACTGTTGATTTGTTAACTCTGCATAAATAGTATTTGATTACCTGATTCTCAAATGTCCAAACTCTTTCAGAAAGTAGATGTTTTACAGATAACCTCACATATGCCTGAATGACAAAACGAAAGTAAAGTTGCTAGAATTATATGGAAGGAGTATGAAACCCTGGTCAGTTAACTATTACTGCCATGTAACAGATCACCCCAAAACTTGGTGGCTTAAAAGAACATCACTTACTTTCTGGAGTCCAAAATACGAACATGGTTAGGTGAGGACAGTTTGTCTCTTCTGCACATGGCATCAGCTGGCAGAGATCAAATGGAGACAGAGGATCCACATTCAAGGTGGCTCATTGAATGACTGGCAGGTTGACATGCGCTATTGATGGAGAGCTCAGTTGGAGTTGTGGACTAGAGACCTCGGTTCTTCTCCCTGGTAGCCTCTCCATGAAATACTTGGCTTCCTCATGGAAGGATAGCTAGCTTCTAAGAGTAAGTTCCCCAAGGGACAGAAAATGATCGCCACTAGTTTCTTAAGACCAGGAACCCTGAAACCATCACAGCAGCATTTCTGTCATAATGTACTGTCGACCTATCACAGAGCCTAGAGACACAGATGTCTCTAAATAAGAAGAGTGTTAGGAACTTTAGAACTATGTATTGAAATTCCTCAGAGCCATTCATTGATGTGAATACAATAATTCATAGTATTTCTGTCATTCAACTGTTTTTGGAAAAGACAATGAAAGTTAGTGCTAAAAGAAGAAAAACTTTATAAAAGCCACAGCATTTTTTAAATGTATCACCATGCATTCAACATCTGGTGATGATAAGATCTCTGTCATAAGCAATTTACCTTAAATTGCTACTCTGCTGACACGCACAGTTTTGAAAATTTAACAGGCAGCTCTCATGTGCTGGGAGGGGCTGGATTGGACCCACCACTATAATTATTCTACCTGTTAGGTCTCCTAAAGGTGATAACACTTGAAACTGTTACCAATCTCAAGGGATTTTCACCTTATTACAAAGGACAATAGATCAGAAGGTTTTGGTAGAGAGGGAGAGAACTGGAGTGAATGTAGGGACGGGGATAGGTGGTGAGAGAGTGTCTGCACACATTCATGAAGCAGGGGGATGGCAGAAGAACCAAGATGAGGGAAACAATCCTCGATTGTTGATGAAGAACGAACAAGTAGACGGTCCGCTTAGCAAGTGTAGCAAAGACCAGCCTTGTCCTCAAGACTTCTTAAGAGTCTGCAGGAAAGCAAATCACTTTAATCAATTCATATATTAGAACTTTTTGTTAACAAAAATGATCTATTTACTATATTTACTATTGTACTTGTTTAGCCATTTATGTAATTGTTACCTTAAATAAGGAGCAAATAAACCTAAAACATTCAGAATATCTATAACTTGACCCCTCACTGACTCCTATTTTTATTGACAATATTACACAAATTTTAGTTTTCAATATAAAACAGCCTCAAGGAAACCATTCACAAAGTTGTTTAGGGTTGTACTGTTTACTGTTATCAAAGCTCAGAATTACAGTTGACTCACTTTCTTGACTGTATGTGTCTGTGCGTATGTGTTTCTGTTCCCTGCTTTCACAGGGCTGACAGAGTAAGCAAAACACAGACCATCCCAGGAAGCCTGGATATTGCTGTCGACAACATTCCTTTGGAACATCCAAGTATGATGATGTCATGGTTTGCTTGTAGAGTTCTGAATAGTTAGTGGCCTTTTTGTTGGTTGGTTGGTTCATTGGTTGGTTGGTTGGATAGTTGGTTAGTTACAATAATTTGTGAGTTTTTTTCTCAAATTTGGGGATAAGTGGAATTCATTATTCTACAGAAATTTGGGGCTTTCGTGTCTCCTTTAAGACAAACTATCAGTATGATGGGGCAGGAACCTCTTTATTATAAACTAATATGTATTTGGTATGCACCATGCACCCTGCAAAGTATTAAATTATGTCCTTTAATCCTCAAAACCCTGAAGGGTTGTAAATGAGGAATGTCGGAGTCAGATAGACTCATAAACCAATAATCACAATGGGAGAATTTATATTCTATCCAGTTCCTCTGACTCAAAATACAGGACTGGTTCCCCCATACTGTGTGCCAAAGTATTGCTTTGAACACTATGGGTAGCCACCCGAGTGGGCACGTTGTAATTATCGCTGAAATATTTTTAGACTCTCTTATTACACAGAGAGCATGTATCTTTTTCAAAAGTCCTATTTATGTCAGTGAAAATTTGAATTTTAGAAGGAGATTTTATTAACTTATAAATAAGAATTTAAGAATTTAATTTGTAAGTGACAAGATTGGTTTGTTTTGTTTTGTTACTTCTGATTCTGCATTTTAGTGACTTTTTCAGTGATGTAAAGATTGAATAAAGGCATCCTAAAATGAACTACAGACAGAGGATTATTACCACAGGATATTTGAATGACCATTAGCACTATTAAGTTTTTCATTCTTATAATTTTTCTACAAATCATTTTAATATGAAATAAAAAGAGCATTTTAACCTAAGCCATAGTTCCAAATCACTTTTATATTGATTGGTGTGGAAAAGCAGAGAATAAACTAAGCCATTTCCTCTACCTGATTTGTGAGATATGTGTCTTTTATTACCTACAAAAAAGAAAAATAATGAAAGAGAGAGCTAGAATATTCTCTCTGAAATGACTGTAAGACATTAGAGAAATTGGAACATATAATAAAATATTATAATTGATTTTGGAGGAAAAAAACCTGTAATCTGATTCCCAAGCATATGTAGCTAACCATTTCACTTTTTTGAATACAAGAAAATTCCAGGGTAAAGGAAAGTAGAAAGCCTTGCTATCTTCCAGTGATCACAACATCAGCCCCCAAGCTATTTAGTGACAGAAGTTTTGATTTATAAACTTCAAATTGTCTTTTTTATTTCGTTAGGCTGTCCCTACAAGGCTAGTTTTTTCAAGATTGTAAAACCTGGAAAGAAAAATAGCATAAATTATATCAAATAATGCAGAGGGGTCTGTAGGCCTGTATTGTGAAATCATTCCATGAGTAAAAGTTATTGTCAATCCATTAGATATTATCCATAATAGACCCATTGGACAAAGTTTTGTCAGTATCTGTCATTATTTTTATAATATTAGGTAAAGGCCAGTGGTTAATCCTTATACTACCTGGTGAGCATGTTCAGAGAATGATTAGCTAAAATTCAGTTTTCATTATGAAGCTTAATGCAAAAAGAATATAGTTATAAATCCATCCAAGAGATTTACCAATCTTTTGAAACATGAATTTTGATATTAAATGGCTTGGTTATCTATCATCTCTACCTCCTACAAATTTTTCATGCTTGTATAATTTAACATAAATTCCTTTGCAAATACAGAGTTTCTATTTTGAGTGGATTCATTTTAAAATGTGTTAAGTATTGTTCACCTTAAATAATACCATTAAATGACAAACTCTTATTTTCTGATTTTTAAAGACTGTGTAACATCGTCCTTTATCCCTGTCAAGCCTTTCGATGCAACAGCTCAACTAGAACCCACAGTGGAGGTGGAAGAATTTATTTATGACTCAACAAAGTACTGCCGTCCTTATAGAGTCTACAAAAATCAAATTTACATTTACCCCAGGCACCTCAAGTACGATAGCCAGAAATGTTTCAACAAGGTATGTGTTTCTGAAACATTGTGCTCTCTCTGCACCCTATTGCGATCATAGGAAGATGAATTCTTGAACGTTCAAATACAAATTATCATAGTTAACACTTCATAATAAAAATCTGTTTGCAGATCATGATTAATAAGGGACAGTGATGAGATTTACCTTAAAAGTGTTTAAGGAGGCACAGTTTTGTAACATAATAATCTTTTCTCAAGTCAGCCCTGAATTATTTTGTTCTAGACTTCTTTTTTTTTTAGTTTCTTACGATACTCTGAAAATAGCATATCAGCTTCCTTTTGATGTGAGTTTTTTCTTCCCTTTTAAATAATATCTCCAAGTCCTTCTGCTATTTCTGAGCACTATGGATACTGTCACAAAAAAAGTGTTGGGTATTCTACATGCCTCAGATTTAATTAGAAGCTACTTATTTTAGACCCTCAGATTTTTTTTTTTTTTTTGGTGTTATTTAACAGGAAATTACAATTTCCATTTTCCCCTCTCTGTAATTTCAGGCTCGAAATATAACCGTGTGCATTGAATTCAAAAATTCTGATGAAGAAGGTGCCAAGCCTGTGAAGGTAAGCCAAGTCCATGAGGGGATCTAGCACCTAAGGGGGAAGGCAGTGCATGGGTTCTCCTCGCCACCAAGGAGTTGGAACAAGTCAGTACATTTGTGTTAGATTTCCTAAAATGCACCTGATTTAGTAACCATCATTAACTGCATCTATTAGAAATGCCAGTCCCATAGCCCTGCTTAAATTTTCATGACTTGGAAAAAGGGAAACCATTCTAGTGTGAAATAAATGCAAAGATTCCCCTCTGCAAGACTCTGCTCTTTTCAAAGAGCCCGCCTCTCATTTCGACATGCTTGATTTAAAATACCGCATCCCATCCGGCCGCCGTGTGGGCTGTGCTGCGGGGCTGCCGCATGCTGGCACAGTGACTGGGGCAGCCGGGCCCGTGGGACGCTCCCATCCGTGGAAGGAGCATCTGGCCTCCTGCCCAACGAGCTAGGACATGGCTCCAGAATGTTGGTCCCTGCTGTAGATCACGTGATTTAATAAAACCCATAAGACTAGAAGGTTTGTATGAACTGTGCTTTTTAACCTCCAAAAGTGCAGCTCAATGTCATTTTTCAGAGTTCACCTCTGATATAGACTGTTTTTGTTTTAGAGACTTCGAACAACATAGAGTAAGCCATAAAAAGAGAGGAAAATTATTTTTAGTGTGACTGTGGCCAGATCTTCTCAGTTTCAATGAATCAGAGGGATGGAATAATAAAGAACAAAGCCCATTTCTAATTAACCTCCATGATTATTTGAGATAATCTCTTAATGCACTCTGTCAGGTATCAATCATGTTCTCTGTACCAAGAAGAGTCATAGCATGATTTATAAGGAAGATCAGTCTGCGTGTCTGAATGAATCATGCAGGGCAGAAAGAGTTCTTTAAAATAGTCTTGAGCCATGGTCAGTTTCCACCGGTTCTGAGTTCAGCAGTAACATCAGTTAGCATCAGGACAGAAAAATTAAAGCAAAATGGAATTTCCAAACAAACAAAGGCAGTGACCAGATGGCAAGCACAGCAGGCCTGTTAGTGCAGTGTTCGTGGGGAAAATCCTAGCAAAGAGCAATAGCAGCAGGTGCATGGGTGTCCTGTGTCAGTGCATTCTAAAGAATCACACAGAGAGATATCCAGCACACTCCAGAAGAGGGACCCTGAGCCTTGGGCGAGAGGACGCTTTGAGGCTGCATGGATAGGCTGTACCATAAGATGTCATCTGGCTTAAGGGTTTGGACAGAAGCCCTATGCTTCTTGCTCAGCATTCTTGCTTGGGAGCTGGCTTGTCATAGGTTGGGGTCCAACCAAACCTCGTGGTCACCCAGGACTGATTGCCTTGAACTCTAAACCAGAGCTGGCTACCATGGGCCCTTTCAAGATGCCACCTTGCAGGAATCAGAATTGAACAATTTAGCTCTTATCTCCTGGTAATCAAAAGTTAGCTAATGAACTGATTCAGGTTGATGTAATAGCTACATGATGAATTAAAGCCTTTGGATTTTTTTCAACAGCATCCTTGTATAAGAAATACAGGGCAGCAGATGAAAGAGGTTCAAGGTTAATTAGATATCAGTGAAGCTTGGCAAGTTATCACAAAATTCGTCACTGTTCCAGGATCGGTAACTGAAGAGTTGCAACTTTTCTTTGTGCTCAGATTAATTTCAGACACTCATAAAATCATTCCACTTTTTAAACAGTGTATTTATGGAAAACCTGGAGGGCCTCTCTTCACCTCAGCTGCCCACACAGCAGTTCTGCACCATTCCCAGAATCCAGATTTCTCCGACGAGGTAAGGGCCAAGCCTCCACTGCCCCCAGGAGCTCCTAAAGAGATGGATGAATGGATCAGGTAATGCACAAAGATAAACACTGTTTCTGGACCACGTCTCAGACTGAGGGCATGCCTTGGCTGAAGTGAAACTTAGAAACTAAATTAATTGACAGTTGCTCTAAGAGTTCTGTTGCAAATCCAGATGTTTCAGCACAGGATCACCCTTCTTTTCCTAAGTGAGAATATTTTTTTTCTTTTATTTCATTAATAAATATAATAAAGATTGTGTTAGAGAGCTTTACCAATCAATAGCTGCATTTCATGTCATAATGGAAAGAACAGAGAAATAGACGGAGTTTGAGCCAACGCTATGCCTCATGACCTAGGTGAACTTGAGAGATCTTGGATCCCATCATCTCTGAATGTGGCGTGAACAAGACCTACCCTGGCCAACTCCTGAGACTCTCTTATTATGTGCCAGAGACCATGCTATATACTCCATATATGCACCATCTCAATCCCCACAGGGTTCTCCGGAGAAATAGAGCCAATAGGAGGCAATATATATGTACAGATGAGTAGATTTATCATGAGATATTGGCTCATATCATTATGGAGACAAGAAGTCTCATGATCTTCCATCTGTAAGCCTAGAACTTAGGAAAGCCAGAGGTGGTGTTCAAACACCTGAGAGTCAGAGAGGCTATCATGTAGATTCCAGTTCCAGTCTGAAGGCCTGAGAACAAGAGACACCAACGGCAGATGGAGAATATCAATATTCTAGTTCAAGTAGTCAGTCAGAGAAAGAATTCAGCCTCCTGCCTTTTTGTTCTATTCAGGCCCTCATTATATTAGATAATGAACACCCACACTGAGGGGTTGGGGGGACATCTGCTTTACTCAGAGCTCAAATCAAATGCTCATCTTTTCCAGAAACATCCTCCCAAGCACACCCAGAAATAGTTTTCAACTGGTTATTTGGGCATTCTGCTAGCCCAGTCATACTCACATAAAATTTACCTTCCTTTTTCATGGATAAGGAAACTGCGACTCAGAGAAGTAACTTTGCCAAAGGCATACCACTAATAAGTGATAATCAGAAATCAGACCAGGCCATGTGACTCCAGGGCCTCAAGCTTTATCGCTCTGCTCTAAAAAATGTGAAAAAAGGATGCCTGGGTGGCTCAGTGAGTTAAAACCTCTGCTTTCGGCTCAGATCATGATCTCAGGGTCCTGGGATCGAGGCCCACATCGGGCTCCCTGCTCAGCGGGGAGCCTGGTTCCTCTGCTCTCTCTGCCTGCTTCTCTGCCTACTTGTGATCTCTCTCTGTCAAATAAATAAATAAAATAAAAATTTAAAAAAAAAAGAAATGTGAAAAAAAAATCAGGCAAATTATACTATGCCTGTCAGTTTATATTATAAAGAGACTCGGACAAGTAAGCATTACTGATTAAATGTAATTTCTGACCACAAAGAAAAAGTCTGAACTAATGCAACTTACTGATATGGTGTCTGGGATTAAAAATATCACATCCTTCCATGAGTTTCTTATTGCTGCTGTAGTAAATCACCATAGTTTAGTGCCTTAGAAAAACCCACGTTCACTATCTTATACTTCTTGAGGTCATAACTCTGAAATGGGTCCTCTGGGACTGAAATCAAGGTGTCAGCAAGCCTGCATTCCTTCTGGAGGTTTTAGGAGAGGCTCCGTGCCTTGTCTTTTCTGGCTTCTAGAAGCTTCCACAGGCCTTGGCTGGTGACCGTCTTCCAGAATTTTCCTCATCTGACCTCCGCTTCTCTTCTCACATCTCTGACACTGACTTTCCTTCCAGTAAGGACTTTGTGATTCCATTGGGCCGTCATGGTAATCCAACATAATCTTTCCATTTTAAAATCTTTAATTCCATCACTTTCTAAAATCCCTTTTACCCTGTTCACAGATTCTGGAGATTTGGGCAAAGAGGACATCTTTGGGGTGTTATTATTCTGCCTAACACACCTTATTCTACATCAATCATTTTAAAACTAATTAAAGGAACTTCAGTGAAACCACAGGCCTCCCTTGACCTTATCTCCCTCTTCCACATCTATTTAATGCTCTTAAACTTTGTTCCCTATAAATTCAGGACAGAAGATTAAAAAAATTAAGGCAAAGAGTTATCACCATATTATAGAATATTTACTGTATCATTTGACACCTTGGAAAAGCCCCTCTGAAAGATGTATTCACTGTAGACATAAGATTAAAATATATATATATTCACACTGTTGACTCTGGCTTTTAGTTAACTCTCTTGTTCTCATGTGTTTCCCAGAATTCTTATAAAATCCATGGACTTTTCCATAGGAGAACATGTATAAAATGAAAGCCCGGTGAACTCTACAGAGCAGACTGAAAACTGAGGTTACATTAATTGCAAAAATTGATAGGAATTCTTTCAAGGTGCTGTTATAATGTAAATATTTATAGTGTTTAAGTGAAGGATGTCTGCAGTCATAGTTAACTGGAACTCCTGAGAACTTATTGCATTCCCATATGTTCTTTATGTTAGCTGAGAAAAAGGAATTTTCCTTCTGGTACATGGCTAATTACTGTATATTCTTAAATGTGCATCAGCCTTTGTTACCAGCTTAGCATACTGGGATATAAAGAATGTGTAAGCTTGTAAACCATTCTAATTGAAAAGCTCTCAAGCTGTACCATTCATCAGAATCACCTGGAAGTCTTGTTAAAACACAGATTACTGTAACCCGCCCCAGATTTTTGGAGTCCAGAAGTCTGAAACGGGACCTGAAAATTGTCATGACACTTGTTAGAACAAGTTTCCAGATGCTGATGCTGCTGCTGCTCCAGGCATAACATTTTGAAAGCCAACAAAAAGCCATTGTTCACTTTCCTGAACAATGTGAAAATATGTGCCAGATAGATAGATGCAGAAAGAGTCTAATAAAGAAGCTGGAAGATAATGTGCGGCATGGTTTTCTAACACCTTATGGCTTGACCATTCTGGAAACTACCTCGTTGCTGATATGGAATTGAGTGCAGCGTTCATGCATGGGATCCTGAGATTCCCATGCAGTAGTTATCAATAAAACATGGTTTCTCATCCTGGAAGATTCTATTACTGACTAGGCTGCAAACTCCTAGTGAGTCAAAGCCCTGTACCCTCTCTCAACTCACTTCCTACCTTTGTATCTTCCTATTTCACAACGTGTGTTGCAGAGGTTTGGAAACTGAAAAGCACCATACAATTCAGAGGATGTCAAGGCATTTCTTTTTAAGAACATGGAGTAGGCTCCTCATTGCATCTAATTTTAACATATACCAACTTATATTTATTTGAAAGCATTCTTTATGTATTTATAGCATGACGTCTTCACAGCTTATTGATTGGTTACAATAATATTTTCACCCATTTTTTGTTCCTTTTAAAAAGAGATAGATTCCATGCTGACATTTACATCATCTCCTGCTGCCATGTTTCTCAGCACTGAGCCTATGAATTGCCTGGGGATCTTATTAAAATGCATATTCTGTTTCCATGTGTCTGGGGCAGGGTCCAAGACTGCATTTCTAATGAGCTCCCCAGCAAAGCTTGTGCACTGACCCAAGCACACACTGCATCAGGCAAAGACTCAGTTCATTCAGTGTGTGTTCCTTGATGCTAGGTTCTTTGACCTATGCCTTTTTGATACCCTATAGTAGTTTGTGTGTGTGTGTGTGTGTGTTTCTGGGTGTGTGTGTGTGTGTTTAATCCATTCTATACTCACATACATTATCGAATGACGAATACCAGGCATTCTAAATTATCATCACCCAACACAATAAAGAAGTAACAAATATCAGCCCCTTAACACATGACTGCTAGCAGGGCAGATATTGATTGAGAGTGAAGTCAGTCCTTCTAGCACTAACTAGACAATGTAGTCCTCAGTTTCAGTAAAGGGATTTCTAGAAGGCCAAGGTATCTATAGTTTTCCTTACCCTGAACCAGGGCAAAAGAGTTTAATCCCACTCTGACTACTATCTCTCTCTTTGCAGGTGAAAATTGAGCTCCCAACACAGCTCCATGAGAAGCACCATATTTTGTTTTCTTTTTATCATGTCACTTGTGACATAAATGCCAAGGCTAATGCCAAGAAAAAGGAGACAGTGGAAACTTCAGGTACTGACAGGATGGTATCTGAGACAGTGTTATATGTCATCTGTGGGACTTGAACTGGAAAGTATTGTAAAGCTCCCATTTATTAATTTTTAGTGAGGTTTTCTATTCATAAATGACAAATAACTTTGTTTTTACTCCCCCCATATGGGGATTTGTACTCAGAAGTTTTCTCTTTGTTCTTCCTTTGCACAGTTGGATATGCTTGGCTTCCCCTGATGAAACATGATCAGATAGCTTCTCAAGAATATAATATCCCAATAGCAACAAGCCTGCCTCCTAATTATTTAAGCTTTCAAGAATCTGCAAGTGGAAAGGTATTGAGTGATGTATAATTTAAGAGAAAAAATACACGAGCTGAATGGCATGCAGTTATCTTCTGTCTGCTATATAAGTGAACCCAAAGACTAAAAAGCATGTGCAGCTACTGTAGTGATGAGTTGTGTACCTACAATATTTCAAAGGTCTTTTTTCATTTATGACTGGTGGAAATGTTCCATTATACTGGCCCCCTGATATCACATTGGCTTCTCTCACCAATACTGCCAAATGTATTTGCATCTTCTATTTTGCCTCTTTAGAGTGATGTAAGGTGAAGGGATCAGGATGGCAAATTAACATCAGCTAAATAACCTGTTTATTTTCTTGTCTCTAATTGCCACAGTGACAGTAGCACACTTTCTTTTTTGTAAGAGCATTATTGCTCCCAATTTTATTTTAAATACTTCAAACAGAAAAACATTAGAGTAGTACAATATGCAACTACCAAGAATTATTGACATTTTTTCAGTTTTGAGTAACACACTCTTTTTCACAGCACGGTGGCAGTGACATTAAGTGGGTTGACGGTGGCAAACCGCTCTTCAAAGTATCGACATTTGTGGTATCCACAGTGAACACTCAGGTGAGTGTGTGGTCCTGAAATCTCAGCATCCGCTGTATCACAGGGAATCATCAGGGGGCTCTTGGATTTAGCAGAGGGGACTCACCATTTCCAAAGTTGTCAGCGGAGCAGATAATTGAGAACTGCAAAGGAAGAATGTCTGCAACATAACTTTATGCCTTTCCCAGGAGAGCTAGAATGCCCCGACCCTTCAGCCCTGGAATACCAGATGTGTATGTCTCAGGATGATGCCCCCATGGAAATATGGCTTGCTTCCACTGGGAACACCCAAGTGTTGAAAATGGGAAAGGCTAGACTTTCGATCTTTACCTCAAAACTAAGTCTAAGGGATGCCTGGGTGGCTCAGTCCATTAAGCAACTGCCTTTGGCTCAGGTCATGATCCTAGGGTCCTGGAATCGAGTCCCACATGGAGCAGGGAGCCTGTTTCTTTCTCTCCCACTGCCGCTCTCCCTGCTCATGCATTCCCTCTCTCTCTCTCTCCCTCTCCTTCTCTTTTTCCCTCTCTGTCAAATGAATAAATAAAATCTTAAAACAAAACAAAACAAAAACCCAAGTCTGATTCCCAGGGCCCACCCAGTGTTCCTTATGGACAGGCCATGAGGTCGGCAGAACTGCGCTGAGAGCCTCCTCAGCGAAATTCTTCTTCAGTGATCCTGCACAATTTGCCTCACCCCTGTGGTCCTTATTTTGTCACCAGGAAAAGGGTGACAATAATATCTACCTAATGCTATGGGAAGGATCAAAATGAGAAATCGCATGGGAAACCATCTCAGGAACATCAGCATGGGAAAACATCTCAGGAACATCAGCTAAATAACCTGTAAGAATGCTCTTACAGAATATTACTGCTATTGCTAAATTACCACCGACACAGCCCTTCCGCGGCAGGACAGCTGATTTTACCACGGTGTGAGGACTTTCATGGTATCAATTATAAAGTACACAGCAAATCGTCAAGTACACAAACTTCTCTTTATTTATTTATTTTTTATTTATTTTTTTAATTGGAATATGAATATAGAAACTTCTCTTTTTCTAAATTCTGTGTGTTGCTGATACTCACTTGCTGAGAGAAAAGACATCATCGAGGTATTACATATTGTTTCAGAATTTCTCTCTATAATCTCTGGTGCCGCAAGCCAAATTTCGTCCTCTGCCCAAACTCCTCAAGTCCCACAGAATGGCACTTCCCCACCCAATCCTGCCTTTATATACCACAGAATATCAATGTCTTCCTCATATGTCCAGTTGCTTTCCTCCCAACAGGCCAGGTATCTCTCTGACTCATCACCACTCACCTGTCCCTGTATCTGCTGCGACTGCCCACATGCTCATTGCCCTGGTGGGACACATTCATCCTTCATCAAGCCCAGTATTTAGGGGCGCCTGGGCGGCTCAGTGGTTAAGCGTCCACCTTTGGCTCAAGTCATCCTGGAGACCCAGGATAGAGCCCCACATCGGGCTCCCTGCCCGGCGGGAAGCCTGCTTCTCCCTCTCTCACTCCCCCTGCTTGTGTTCCCTCTCTGGCTGTGTTTCTCTCTGTCAAATAAATAAAATCTTAAAAAAAAAAAAAAAAAAAGCCCAGTATTTACCTCAGTGATCAAAAGCCCAGGTGCTGTGTAGTACCATGTCCTCCATCTGCTCCATTTTGACCTTCAGCTGTGTAGTACCATGTCCTCCATCTGCTCCATTTTGACCTTCAGCCTCTTTGCCAGGAAGGCAATCTATCTCTCTCTCTCTCTCTCTCTCTCTCTCTCTCTCTTCCCTCCCCACGTTGGCCTGGTTAGCTCCCACCTATCCTTCAGACATTGGCTGAAATGTCACTCTCTCAGAGAAGCCTCTCCTATTCCCTGACCTTCAGACACAAGATGTGCCATCTTGGACACCCACATGGCCCCTGCTTTCCTGGGAAGCACTTACCTAACTGTGATCAAGTAGGTGTGTGTTGATATGGCAGTACGGTGTCTATCTCCCTGGCATCACGGAAGGACCACACAGGAAGGAACTGGGTTTCCTGGCCCTCCCCACTGTCCTTCACACCTGCCAGGGCCCTGGCACATAGTCAGCTTTCAATGAATGATTGTCAAATAGATGAATAAGTGAAATGAAACTGAAAATATAACACAAACACACACACACACACACACACATCCCAGAACTGAAGGAAACCCAAATCGCAGATGTCCTTCTAGAATCAACACATTTCAGAGCAATATCCGAAATGTATATCTTCACTAAAATTCTGTGTCTCACTTTCTGGCTGTATAATTCTGACCCGCACCTCAGAACTTCGAGAAGGTCTAAGTGCAGTTCACCTTCTTCAGGAAATAGCATTAAAGGGCATATTGGTTTACTCAGGCCGCTGTGAAAAATACCACAGACTGGGCAGCTTAAACAACAGAAATTTATGTTCTCACCATTCTGGAGCCCAAAAGACCAATATCAAGGAGTTGGCAAGGTTGGTTTCATCCGAGGCCTCTCTTCTTGGCACGTAGGTGGCCATCTTCCTGCTGGACCCTCTCACAGTCTTTTCTCCATACCAGTACATGTCTGCTGACTGTGTCCAGATTTCCTCCTTAATTTTTTTTAAGTAGGTGGGTCTTAAACTGGTGACCCTGAGATCAAGATCTGAACCGAAATCAAGATTCAAATGCTTAACCAATGGAACCATGTAGGTGCCCCTAAATTTCCTCTTTCCTGGAAACATCAGTCATTTTGGACTCGTTCTACCCTAACTGCCTCATTTTACTGTAACTATGCTTTTAAAGACCTTATCTTTGGTTACATTCTGAGGTCCCAGGAGTGAGGACTTGACTATATGGCTTGGGGGAGGACACAAGTCAGCCCGTAACAAAGAGTAAAAATCAGTTTTATCTCATCAGGTTAGTGTTGAAATTAGTTCCTAATTTTTTACTAGCTTAGGTATCTTTAAGTCTGAAAATATCCCTGTGCATATTGAGAGTATACCTTCTCTTGTGTGTTAAGAAATACATAAGAAAAATACATTAAAGTCTGTGGGAAAAAAAAAAAAAAGATGAAAAAAGGTAATTAAAATGGGGGGGGGGGAGCCAAGAGAAGTGCTTCTCAAGCCACTGTTACGTGACCGAGAAGAAAATCACACTTATAAAGCCTCATTTGACTCTTTGATAAAGCCCCTGCTTATCGAGGCATCTGTCCCCCAGAAATACTTGTCCTCCATCACCACAATTGCTATACAGCTTAGGTGTCATCAGAAATAAACTCTTTCTTTGCTTTCAGGATCCCCATGTGAATGCATTTTTCCGACAGTGCCAAAAAAGAGAGAAAGATATGTCTCAGTCACCTACCTCGAATTTCATCCGCTCTTGTAAGGTAACATGACATGCAAATAGTTTCCATGTCTCCAGGGAAGAAACAGGCAAAAGAGACCTTGACAGTTTCCAATAAGTAACAAACTAAGAGACGATTTTTAAATGCCTTATCAATCCAGAGAGTGCATGGTTATTTCTCAATTCCTAAATCGTTTCTGCCTGTCGTTTACAAAACAAGCAAACATCAGATTTTTTTCCAAAATAAAAGTGATTGAAAATCAGAATCAATTGATTTTTAATTAGATAATTGCTTATCAGTTCCTTGCAACTATGTCCCCATATCATGTGCCATTCTAAGCGCAATGAAAAATAAAGCCAGGTAGAAGTGAGCTAGAATATTCATGTTTGAGTTTTGAACCACAATTAACAGAACGTGCTTTAAATTTAATCAGTGCCCTTTCTCTCCCACTAACTTACTACAGAACTTACTGAATGTGGAAAAGATTCACGCAATCATGAGTTTTCTGCCTATAATCTTGAATCAGCTCTTCAAGGTGCTGGTACAGAATGAAGAAGACGAAATAAGTACAACTGTGACGAGGTATCTCTCCCATGGTCTTAGGAGAAGAGATCTTACAGTCTGTGATTGCACAAAACTGTGATGATAACTAAACAGCCACCCACTTGTGCATGTGTGCCTTTCACCTGAACACGTATCTAAAATTTCAAGTATTTTTTCACTCTTGAGTTCTTGACTCCAAATCGGTTATCATTTGCATAAAGCTTTAGACCTCTTTTTTTAACTTTTTCTTTTGTTTTTTTAATTGAGTTTTCTATTTTGAGATCATTATAGATGAGAAAGAATGCGGAGAGATCCCCTGTTCCCTTTATCCAGTTTACCAATGGCACCATCTTATAAAACTGTAGCGTAGTATCACTACCAGGATATTGACATTGATGGAAACGGGATACGGAACATTTCCAACAGCACGGGGATCCCTCATGTTGCCCTTTATACACACAATTACTTCCCTCATGTCCCCAGCCCCCACCCCTTAACCCAACTATTAACCTGTTCACATTTGAAATAGATACACAGACAGACAGACAGGCATAGATAGGAAGGACATCTGGGTCTTCTTAAAGTTTTGGGTAGATTTGGGGGGACACGAGTTTTTATTTCTCTGAGATAAATGCCTAGAGCCATCACCGGGCCATACGATAGTTGCATGTGCAGTTTTTAAGAAAATACTGAACTGTTTCCCAGAGTGGCTGGGACTCTAGATTTTTTTAAAATTTTTATTTAATTGTACTCTCTTTAAATTTGTCTATACTACATTCTTCCAGTATTACTAATCTCTCTAGTGACTTCGATGATCCTAATTTCCTCTCTATAGAGGTACTGTTTTAAATTAGTTAAAGCATTGTATATGTCTAATGTTTGTTTAAAAAAAATACATCAGTCACATAATTCTGGAAAAAAAATTACTCTTGACATGGTAATGTGTCCAGAACTTTCACAAACCCACAAGCGTATTATTTTTTTCCACAAGCATATTATTAACCTCTTTCAGAAATGAGGGTCTTTAGCCTTGTCTTTAAACCTGAAGCTCTGGAAAATAAAAGCATGTCTAACAGTCCCACCGCAGCCAGTTCCCAACCCAACTGTGCCCTCAATTGAGACTCTTTCCAACGTGAATATGTGAATCTTTACGAATAAGACTCCTAAATATTTCAGCAGATAGATCTGCTAAAATTCCAAGACATTCCAAACACTCTGGCCACGGAGCAGCTGGTTGTATTCACATGAAAACAGTACCACCGCTGCTACTAGAAACACTTCACCAGCTAAGGAGGGAAATAAAAAACAAAACCTTGAATCTCAACCTAATGGCTTTTTACAAAGTATGTGTACTGCTTCCTTGTTGGAAGAGAAACCCTCTTTAAAAGGACTATGACAATTAGAGGTTAAAGGTGTTAAGTTTTAATGAGGTACCAAAAATGATCCTTTTTCCGAGAAGACTGTGTTGGCCAACATGTGAGCCATAACGTCCTCCAGTGTGATATTGCGGGCATCGGTACTCCTTGTATCTTAGTGTTTAGAGATTTCAAGGCTGGAGATAGTTAACAGATAATTTGGATATTGGGGGGTGAGAAAGGGGAGTCTGAAATTGGTTCCTGCATCATTCAGTACCTATTAAATACCCACTTTATGAAACACTTCAGTGCCCAACCAAGTGGTGTTTTCCTACCTTTTCCAGAAAAGCCACTAAACAGTTTCATTCTTCCAGGGTTCTGACCGACATTGTGGCCAAGTGCCATGAGGAGCAGCTGGACCACTCCGTCCAGTCGTACATTAAGGTATAGAATTGCCACTTGGATCCTGGGCGTATCCCCTTGTGCTGTGCGGCTTGTCTCATTCCCTGTCTGCAATAAATGGGACCTTTCTCCCTTTAGCTGGATGGGGCTTACCATGGTAATTTCAAGCATTCCCCTTAGCTATTTAGAATTCCGTCTCTTCGCTTTGATGGTCAAGAGTATTGTTTAATGTATAATAACATGTACCTGTGCAAATGAATATTTGTATGGGAGGAAAGAGCCAAGAAAGAGAGGAGAAAATGAAAGCATTGCCCTCTTGAAGTTCACATTACAAATAAATGCAATTCTTTTGTAAAGTTATGGAATATTTCTCCTGTTGGTTTGTTGAATGCTCTGTGTTTCTTCTGTAATGTTTTCTTAGCTCTTTTTATTGTTTTCTCAGGCATTATTTCATTTTCCCAGTTACTGTATATTTGTACCTGCTTCTGGTATGTTAAGTCCTTTATCCTTGGGCATGATCCACTAGCCCATTCCATCCCTGTGCTCTGCTTCCAGTGTCCCTCGTCAAGTGTTCACTCGGACATGTTCATATTCTCATTTCCAGTTGGCCTGTGAATTAATGCCAGTGAACTTGTGATGATGTTTGCACATTAGAGTTCCTGCCTAAATGTAATGAAAGAATCCATCCAGAGATAAATGAGACTGCTTTGTATTACTTTGTAAAACATAGAGGAGCTCAATTTCTGTATTTTTATGTATAGATTAAGCCTTTTTGAGAAACAGAACTTTTTTAATTTAAAGAATTTATTCCATTAAACTATACAAATATACATAAACTTCTATGATTTAGATGTCTAGAAAGGCAACTGGAGACGAATTTGGGGGGTTTTGTGCTAGAAATGAGTAAAAAACAACAACAAAAAACTTTCTCTGAAATTTCATTCTGAAATGAATCCTTCTGAGGGATTTTTTACATTATGGTTTCATATCTACATAGGTTCTACCTGCCTGAAATGTTAAATAACCTCCCAAATACCCACGCATGAGCATGTGCCCTTCCTTAAAACAGCCCATATGCCCAAAATAGTTACTTCACAGTAATTTCCCTATAGTACAATTTTACCTAACAAGATCTACATTTCAGTTGCAGAAAGACAGTTGACCTACAAATGCCTATTTATTTTGCTCTCTGTTTAAGACAGAGTGGTAGCATACTTTAATCCAGTACTGATGAATTTACATTCAACAGAATCATCCTTGGAACTTTCTCTCAGTGCTTAACCCAAGTTTTCCATTTCAATCACCAAAGGAGCTGAGAAGAAAACAATTCCTTAGTCCATATTACACAAAGGCATCTTCATTTCAACACAAGTATTTACCTCATTCTAATGGAATCCTTGAAGATTACATTAAGAACCCATCGATGCTGTGACTATTTTTGTGACAGCGAAAGAAAGTTCCTTATGAAAACCTTAAATCAGCTCTCAGGCTCATTCTGCAATGGTCTTGAAAAGGTGTATTGGAATACATCCTGGTATGGTCTTTATTTTTAACCAGGATGTTTGAAATCTCTTGATGAGACTACTTGATTTTACAATAGAAGAGATTGCTTATTTAGTTTGCTTAGAAGTGGGTGAAATCCAGAAATAGATACCCAGGCGGGATTTCAAGTTTATTCCTAAAGACATTTCATAAAAATGTTTTCACACATCTAAAATGGGCGCACCCCAATAAATGTTATCAACTGGAATTTTACTCCAGAAAGAACACTAAACTAGCAAGTGGGAAATTAGACTCTAGTCAAGGCTAAATAATTAACTTGAGCAGTCAGCCTCTCTGGACCTCATTTTTTCTCCTCTGTGGAGTGAGAAGGGATGAACCTGATGAACGTCTAGCTAGATGATTCTGTGATTGGACTCCTGTTGCAGTACATGGTTAGCAGCCTAACCTGGACTAAAGAGTCTGATTTCTTTATCCCCTGTGGGAAAAAATATTTTTAGACATGTAGATAGATGTTAAGGCCCATGCCTAAGTTGTATAATGAAAACTGATGGGCTGATACAAATATATGTTTTGATGTCCTTGAAAGATGTGATATATTCAATGGAATTTATATATATTCAGAAGCAAACTAAACACCATTTCAAGTTCAGTGGTGCTAAATTCTGCTAACTCACCCCATTTACAATATCCAAAATGCACACATACACAATGTCTTTTGCAAAGATGTGTGTCTCAAGTCAACTAATTAAATGACATGGTTTACTGCAATTCTTGGCACTGACATATTCCAGCCAAAATAAGTATATCTCAGAGCTAGTTTTAGTGCTGTTGGTGTTAAATAACTGCATGGGACTAGGTAGAGTTGATGGTGATATTACCCTCACATGAGTCACAATTCATGAGGGAAAAAAAATCATATTACTTTTGATTTTGGCCAGTTTCATGCATCTCTTAGTTTTCTTTCTCCTCTGGGATGAGCGTGGAGAAGTCAGGGTCCATCAGAGCAACTTAGATGTCCATGAGTTGCAAAGTTCAAAGAAACAATTATAGATCCAAATGTGAATGGGCCCCTGCCTTTGAGTTTCTTGCCTGCCTTCACTCTTGATTATAGTGAAGTCTGGGTGGTGAAGATTATGAAGAAATGACCCTCCTTAAGGGAAACCCAACCTATAAGTAAAATAATCAGGGATAAGCACTTTATATTTAAAAATATGTACATACATGGATACTGATATCCTTAAAATCTATGAAGAAATACTGAAAATTAAAACCATTACTTTCATTCAGAAATGCACACCAAAACCAGTCTTTCAAGAGAAAAAAAAGTGAGCAGCATTTGTTATCTTACTGATGGCCAATGTTCATGAAACCTTTGTTAGCTGTGTCTAGTATGAGGTGATAGAAACTGGGCTTGTGGGGAGCTTATCTACTGGCCTCTGGAAGGCACCAGCTTCCCCACTTGGCTGTTTGAGTGGGTGCTCTACCCTTTCAGGATGAAGAAATGCTACCATGCCACCTGTTACCAGAGGAAGGAAGGAGAAGGGGAAATGTGTCATAAGTAGGTGGGTCAAAGACCTCCATGTTTCCTTGAACCTGCTAAATTGCTCTCTGGTTCTTTCCTTTGGTTTCTAAAAAAGAGTGTCAAGGAGAGCATAGGTGATCCGAGCCCTATCTGTGCAAAGCCCTAAATAGGAACAGTTGTGTACTACTCTTATCATTGGGCCTTCATTGATTTCATGACAAAATCTGGCATGAGAAGATAATTTTGAAATATTAGTTATCTGTGTAACCTAATTTTTGAGGTTTTGTTTGTTTGTTTTAACTCTTTAACTTTTTTCACTTTCTGGATTTTCTTCAGTTCGTGTTCAAGGCCATGGCATGCAAGGAGAGAACAATACATGAGGAACTGGCTAAAAATGTGACTGGTCTTTTGAAATCAAATGACTCAACAACAGTAAAGCACGTCCTGAAGGTAAAAATTTAAAACAATCCTTCAACTGCTAGTGCAAGGGATTACTTGTTCTCACTCTTGGAAGACAGTAAGACTCAATGACTTCCATAGATCATTTCTTGTATAGTTTCTGGCATTGGAATCACAAACTGTATTGAAACTGTAGTATATAAAAATATTGAGCAAAATAGATCTGCGTCAAAAGAACAGAAGATATAGAATGGTCCCAAGTGGAGTCCATTGACCTATAGACAGAATGAGTAACTAGTAAGAACCATCTGAAACACTCAAAAGAGCTAACTACAGCAAAAATAAAGTTTGTGGGAATTTTAGGCACCATAGGAGAAAGTGTACCAATAAAAGTATATTAATGAATATACTAGCAGAGAGGAAGCAGACAAAGAACCAGTTTGACCACAGAAAGTTGAAACACATGCATTTGTAGGTACCTAAAGAAGAGATAATGAGAAATTTATAAAGAGATGACTAAATTATTATTAAAGAAAGGACTTAGTCCCTAGTTAAATTAATTACCTGCCATGACTTGACAGATGTATGACTGATTAGTATATAGCTGGAAAGAGAAGGCAAGATCAATAAACATCAACATGAGTTCCCTAAACTCATTATTCTAGGCCAAGCAGTTTGTTTAAATTAATCTTGTGAGTATATTCATTCTATTCATGCAACAGGGATGTTCCAAGTGCCTCCCCCCCATGGGACAGGCACCAACCTCAGCATTCAGCAGGCATCAGAGAATAGAATAAAGACCTCTGCCTTTGGGAAGCTTTCATTCTAGTGGGAGATAAAAACAACAAACTATAGACATAATAACAAAATTAATTAAATGGTGTGTTAGAAAGTGAGAGGTGCTATGGGAAAAGAAAATGCTGAGCCAGCAAAGGGAACTGGGAGCACTGGAGGTATGGAGTGAGGTTTGCAGTTTAAATAGAATGGTCAGGATAGGGCTCATGGAGAAGGTAATCTTTAAGCAAAAAACACAAAGAAAGAGAATGAGCTGGCCATATGGATACTTGGAGAACAGTAAAAGTAAAGGGGAGACATATATAAAATCATAAAGCAGCAGCAGCATGCCTGGAGTGTTGGGGGGATGGCAGAGAGGTCAGTGTGGCTGAATCCAAGTCCTTGAAGAAGAGAGGAGGCAGGGTGGGTGTGGGGGGCAGTGGTAGGCAGGTAGCATAAGGCCTTGTGGGCCATTGCAAGGACTTCGGCTTCCACTCAGTGAAATTGAGAGCTATTAGAGGGTCTTGAGCAGGAGGGTCACATGAGTGGACCTGATGGTTGTGTAGGGAGCAGACTAGCAGGATGAGGATGGTGTCAGGGTGCTCAGGGGCATCGCTTGCCGAAGAAGCAGGCTTCTCTGGGGAGAGTCAGCACTCAGTTAAAAGACGAGGTGAAGGGAATTTGGGAGAAATTGGGCCCGCAGGAAGCTTTGCTGATGTTGTGCCATGCATTCCAGAAGGTATGGAAAGAGTTAGTCTCAGCTAAAATTGGATATAATTCAAATACCCATCCATGGTAGAGCAGGTACATAGAGTTTGACCATGTGTGTAATACAGTGACAATACTAGACTCCCGGTTACGTGGCTCAACAGAAATGAATCTCAGGACAGAATCTGTTGCATGAAAAAGCCAATCATAGGAGAATCAACACAAGATGATTCTATTTATATGGAGTTCAGAGGCAGGCAAAAATAAATACTGCTTCCACGTATGAAATTGGTAGCAAAATTAGGAAGTAAAGCAAGGGAATGATTAGCACAGAATTCAAAATTGTTACCTGTGGTGGAGAAAATGAGAAGGGCAAAGGATCAGGGAGATATATGCTTTAAACTGTACATAGACAACATATACTTTCTGTATCTGGGATAAGAATCACCCTTAGACCCAAGAAAGAGGGACCTTCATCCAGGTACATGTTTTGGTTTTCTCCCGCTGCACAGCTCCCCATAGGGAGAGGTGGGAGAGAAGCCAAGAGAAATGCCCACTGAGAGCCCCTACCTCCCTTTCTGAACCTAGAAGGATCCCCAGGAGACTCCCACCTTAAGGGCTTACTGGCATGTTCCTGGATCTGCTAAGGCCTCTTTGTTAAGTCCATCATGATGCCCAAGTTCAACCCTAGACCGGAGGCGGAAGCACTTTAAGGTGGGAGAGAGGCACTTACTTGTGCAGACTGGTTGTTGGCTGTGCAGTTGGCCCATCTATTTCAAAGAATACATTTTAAGGGGCGCCTGGGTGGCTCAGTTGTTAAGTATCTGCCTTTAGCTCAGGTCGTGATCTCAGAGTCCCGGAATCGAGCCCCGCACCGGGCTCCCTGCTTGGCAGGAAGCCTGGTTCTCCCTCTCTCTCTCCCCCTGCTTGTGTTCCCTGTCTAGCTGTGTTTCTCTCTGTCAAATAAATAAAGTCTTTTAAAGAAACACATTTTAAAATAAAGATTTTATAATATTACATGTTGTAGAGCACAGAGTCATTATTTTGCTATGACATAATAAATTTCTTACTGTCTTTCCTTTTTCTAATAGCACTCCTGGTTCTTCTTTGCAATTATCCTAAAATCAATGGCCCAGCACTTGATTGACACAAATAAAATTCAGGTAAGACCATAAGTAATACAATATTATCCAACAATTGTGCTGATGAATATGTTCTCATTAGTTCCATTTTTATTTACTTCATAAACCTTAGCAATTTATGTTAATTGCTTTTTAAGCAGGAGAAATGATTGTGTGTGTCAGTACAGGTCCTTCAGAAGCTAGGACAAAATTAGAAGTGCAAAAAGATGAGGGGGAAGGACAAAAAGACCAGGAAGTTCTGACACCTGTGAAAGGAGATGGGGAAGGAAGGAAGGATGGTTGGCCAAAAATCGCTCTTCAGTGGGAAGATTTTGGCTGGGCCAATGGGCAGTCTGAGAGCAAAGAATGTTCGTTAGGACAGTCCAGCATGGGACTCTGGTGCATGAGAGTCTGCATGGACATCTGGCAGATGGTCTGGTCTGGTGTCTCTCCAAGCTCAGTTATTAACTTGGAGCAGCCTCAGGAGAGTGTGGCCTTGGCATGAATACTTGAGAGGATCCTAGCAACTATTTGTGTTCCTTCCAGTAGATTTTTGTCTTGAAGGGACATCTGAGCTGTACACATCCATGGCTGATATAGTCCATGGTTTGGACCACATGTCACTCATGTTCCTGAACCTGCTCTTCCACAGTTCCCATGGGTCTCTTTTCCAGAAAGGAAATTGACAAAAGGGAGGCTAATGCAATTACCTAGTCATGTCAATATCTCTCAGGACCCTATGTGATCTCATCATCTTCCTCCTCTTCCACTCATTTTTGATTCCCCTCATCCTCAGCCAGCAGCTCTGAAGGTCTTGGTGACTTACCACACTGTGGTGAGGCCCAGCCCTCAATCAGAGTGTTCCAGAGTGGTCTCAGCCTCTGTTATTCACATTCTACTTAAGCCGTTGGGTAAGGAGGACCAAGAAGGACTCAAGTGGATTGACCACCTGAGTTCCACAGAGATTTCTCTGCACTCCCATAGTGAGTAACACCAAGGAAAACCTCTGACTCTACCCCTTTGCCACCAAGAGAATAAATCAGAATATTTTTGGGAGTGGGGATGGTGGTGAATAGTGATATCATCTTCATTTACACTTGGTCAGGAAGAGGCAGTGTTGGACATTTCCACTTGGCCCTTTACACTGGTTCCACAGGCCAAGCATCTAGTATAGGGTTACTCAAAATGCCAATTATGTCAATGCATAATGTATAAGTACGTGTTTGCATCAGGCAAACGACTATTGGGCGGATCTTTGAGACCAGCAGACCCACTATTAGCATAAATTTAGTCAATGCCTATAAGTTCCCACTCTAACAGCATGGATGTGATGATTCTTTTGGCCTTTAGATATCAATATCAACTCAGATCTTATGTTTAATAGTGCTTGAAATATGTGAGTAATCCCCTCTCCTTAGTGTGGTCACCATTTATGGCTGTAGGGTCCTCTGTAGGACTGACAGAACCAGGGAAGTATATACTTACTGAAGTATGGCAGGGGGTGTCTTTTAGAGACTCTGTCTCTTCCTCAATGTTCACCAGATCTGAAAATTGACTCAGGTCCAAGAACAGAGAAAGGCATCATGAATATTTTTTGGAGTAAACATCCTTATCTTCTGATAGCCCATTCTTGCCCCCTTGGTGGACTAAATATTGTCATTGTTGATTGCTGTCTGTTTTTCCCATAGGGACCCCACACATTATTAATTAGCTCTACAAATCCTTGAGAGTCGACCTGCCTTGCCTGCCCTCCATGCTTCCTCTTAGTTACAATAATCACAGCCCTCTGGCTCCTGGAGTTTAAGTACCATCACATGGCCCCTGTTATTTTGGTGAACATCATCTCCATAGCTGTTAGTGAGCCAGCACCATGACTGCCCATCTCACCTGCAGATGGGAGACCACTGAACTTCTGAGAATGTTGGTCCCAACACCTTCTTGATGGCTTTGGTGTGCATGGTGTGTCTTCTGGACCTTCCTGTAGAACTTGATCCTCCAGTGGGTCTTCTGGTCTCAGTATATGCATTCCTATGTATCCACTTTCTTCTGCCTCTTTATTCCTTCCTCTATCATCTGCCAGGGCACCACCTCAAGCATTCTCATTTTCCTTTGCTTAGAATATGCTATCTCCAGGATTCTAAGAGCCATCCTGACAATGAACAGGATTATTTCATCTCAAATCCTGATAAAGTGCCCCCATGTCAATGAGATTTAACTTATTCACTCTTCTTTATGGCCCCCTTGATCAAAATACATTTAACGTTCAATCTCAAAGGAACTCCCATGGCTCCTGCTTGGCACGGGCCAGCTAACTCTTACAGCTCCTTGGGGTATACTCTGTCTTATCTCCTTAGGCACAGCAGGTTCATGGCTGGGTTAAGCTGGAATTTAACCTGTTATTGGCCTGAGCTCCAGGGGAAGAGGAGGGACTCCTAAAGGATTTACCTACTGCCTTGCAGGGAAAGGTTTTTGCAGGGTCCCCCACCTGGGAGAAATGTGATCTGCTAGTAGGGAGGAAGTAGTGCTGAAGACTCAGGGAAGTATGCGGAGCCGCCATGCTGAGCTCATCCACCCAGATGTTTCTAGCCATTCCTCCACACCCCAGGTCTCTCCAGTCATGGCTTGACTCAAGCATAACAGGTCTGCCTTGGATGGACATTCAGTCATCTCCAGAACTCCCTAACTTAACTCTGGGTCTTATATTTGCTTTTCAATTGTGTCCACTCTCCCTCCTCTAGAGCTAAAACCTCCTGTCTGGAAGGAAGAAAAAAAATCTAAGGTGAAGATAGAAATGATTCCTATCTCTCAGTTCTTAAGCTGTGTTGGAGTTAAGAAACTTTCCCTCTCTAATATTTGCTCTACCACTAACTTGTTAGATGATTTAAAAAAAAAAAAAAAAAAGACATTCAGTATTCCAGAACCTGTTTTCTCATTTATAAAAAGAACGGGCTAAAATATTTTCATTCCCACCAGTACATATCTACTCAAATAGGTCACAGATGCCCTTGTGAACCTTTAAGAATAAAAGAACTCATGACAGCCATGTCTTTGCATCTACCAATTTATCTTCATCGATTCCAACTGCCTTCTCACTTTCCTCTTCAGGTAAAACCCCACACTCCAGTTTTCTTCCAGGGACCATGACCCTCCAGTTTTCTAACAATCTCCATGAATCATAATAGGATAGACCTGATACCATCATTTGACTGAAAAATGTTCATAATAAACACCTCTCAAGCTATCTGCATTTTATTTCTTTTTCTTTTTCTTTTCTTTTTTTTTTTTTTTTTAACTGGGAAGTGTATGGTTTTCCCCACCATTAAAGCAGTTTTTGTCATCATGGAGTGTGGATGATTTGAGGAAAGATGTCTGGTCAAGTCCCCTGAGAGGCAGATAGCACCTCCACATGGCCCCTGCCTTCTTGACCAAGGCGAGTTTTGGTTTACAAGGAACTGCTGGATACCTTCTCTGCACTCATCTCTAGTAGCAAAAGGTTCCTTGTACTGGCTAACCTTCTGTTTCCCATCAGTCCCTTCTCCCTAAAAAACTGCCAAATACCTGAACATCAGCCCATGCATTCTGTGCCGACTCCTGGCAACATATGTGGTATCGTAGCCTAGATTCTCCCAACCTGTTTTAGCTTTTTGCTTGAGATTAGACTGTGCCATCCCCTTGGTCCCTTTCTTCCTCTGTCCTGAGACAGAAATCCACAATGCTTGGAGCAGAAATTCTCCCACCTCAAGCCTTGACGATATACTTCTGGATCCCTACTCATGTATTTACCAGTTAGAGCGTCTTTGGGTTAAGAGTGGGAATAGGCCACAAGGGGAGTTTGAAAAGAAGACAAAAGGAGAAACAGAGGAAACACCAAAGCCCAAGGTGTCACATGTGTCCTTGTGTGAAGATGTCAGTGCCAGTCTGTTTCATGCATCTTAGAGGATTAACAAAAGGAAAAGAGGAAATTTACAAATGTGCCTCACTTATTTAAAAAGTGAATGTTGCTTTCTCATAGGTGAATTGTTTACCCTTATTTCCCAAGGTATATGGAGCAGAATGAAAATGATACATGTGATGAAATCCCTTAGGTTTATTTGTTGTTAATTTAATTTTATTTCCACACTGAGGGTAACCATAATATCCCAAAATGTCTATATAGCAGTGTACTGGTAAATTGACTTAAAAAAAAAAATTCCAGTGCACAGACACACATGAGGGCCTGGACTTGGTAAGAAAGAAAGAAAGAAAGAAAGATAGTAAGAAAGAAAGAAAGAAAGAAAGAAAGAAAGAAAGAAAGAAAGAAAGAAAGAAAGAAAGAAAGAAAGAAAGAAAGAAAGAAAGAAAGAAAGAAAGAAAGAAAGAGGGGAGGGAGGGAGGAAGGAGGGAAGGAAGGAAGGAAGAAAGAAAGAAAGAAAAGGAGGGAGGGAGGGAGGGGAAGGGAAGGGAGGAAGGAAGGAAGGAAGGGAAAAGGAGAGGAGAGAAGAGGAGAAGAGAAGAAAAGAAAGAGAAGAGAAGAGAAAAGAAAGAAAAGAGAAGAGAAAAGAAAAGAAGAAAAGAAAAGAAAGGAAAGGAAAGGAAAGGAAAAGAAAAGAAAAGAAAAGAAAAGAAAAGAAAAGAAAAGAAAAGAAAAGAAAAGAAAAGAAAAAAGAAAAGAAAAGGAAAGGAAAGAAAAGGAAAGAAAAGGAAAAAGAAAAGAAAAGAAAAGGCAATGCTGGCCCAAAGCAACATCTCATAGTGGAACTGATGTTTGTTCTAAGAGATTTTTGTAACTTCATCCTCCATAGTTTTTATTCTTGTGCATGGAAGGCTGGGTCCAGAGAATCTTAGAAATATATAGTTCAGTCGATCTCTAAATTTTGTGTTTCTATCTATAGTGAAAATGTAAGTCTAATTTTAAAGCCAGCTTGTAACAATGAATCGATCTTGCCTATCTTGTGCAAAGGCCTGGGTAAATTTATGAACTACAGAGAGATGGGAAAACTTACCTGCCTGATATTTTCCCCTCCCGTGTAGGAGGTCCAACTGGAGAAGATTCCTGGACCTGAGGGGTGGTCTTTGGGGACCTGGAGCGTTTCGGTGCATGCCTGTGTCTGGTGACACTTCTCTTGACTCTGAGCTCCCACTGGCATCTTCTGTAGTATGTTCTGGGACTGTGAGGTTAGGATCACCTTGTACAAGCTTGCAGCCACAAGACGAATAAGGGCTGAGGATCTGACGTAAAACACAGTGATGACAGCTAATAACAGTTGTGCATATGACTGAAATTCGCTATCAGTAAAACGTACATGTTCTCACACAAAAAAAATTAAGATAAATATGTTAGATGATGGATATGTTAATTAACTAGGTGGACAGAACCTTTGACAATGTACACGTGTATCAAAACACCATAAGGTAGACGTGCCTGGGTGGCTCAGTCAGTTAAGCGTCTGCCTTCGACTCTGGTCATGATCCCAGGGCCCTGGGATCAAGTCCCCACAAGTCTCCCTGCTAAGCTGGAGCTTGCTTTTCCCTCCTCACCTTTGGCCTCCCCTCTGCTCATACTCTCACTCACTCACTCACTCGCTCTCTCTCAAATAAATAAATAAAATCTTTAAAAAAAAACACACAATGTACACTTTAACTATCTTACAGTTTTACAATAAAGCTGAAATCAATTTTTCAGAAAAGACTGCCTAGAACTTAGAGAACATTTCAAGCCAACATCTCATTCATTACTTATTCCTTCATTACTCATTCATTGAACTCTTATAGTTGGGGGATGTCTAGTCTTAAAAAATCAAAGTAATGAATTTTAAATTAAATAGAGAACTGTGTGTCAATGTAAATCTAGAATGATATTCATTATAATTATTTTTTAAGAGGGAAAGGAGGGCAATTAAGATGTGAAAGGTCATGGAACATGTTACACTTCTATACTGTTTGAATAGTTTGCAGTTAATATGTGTTTTACTTTTTAATGAAAAAGTGAAAAAAATCATTTGCCCAAATAGAAGGAAACATGAAATGGAAATGATGGAAATCATTATCTTGAAAATAAAAGGACTTCTGTTTTATTATCACTTTCAAGTTTCCAAAACCACTCTCTTTGTTTGATGTTATACAAAATAAATTGTCTTTCAGTTTCTTTTTATTTCCCAGGCTTAAGATTTCACAAGCCACATTATAAAGAATGATCCATTTTTTCCTTAGCTTTCTCGAGCTCAAAGATTTCCTGAGTCATACCAGAATGAGCTGGACAATCTTGTCATGGTCCTATGCGATCACGTGATTTGGAAATACAAGGATTCACCTGAAGAAACGAGAAGGGCAAATCACAGCGTTGCCAGATTTCTTAAGGTACAATTCTAAAAGTTTGCCATTCTGTTCAAGCCTTCATGATCTTGGATGTGAGCTACTCCAAATATTAATCAATTCACATCTCCCTTTATGATAAAAGGTCAAAACTACACTGTTAGGTGAATACTACTAATGCATCATACTTTTTAATATTTTTTTCCATTTTGGAGTCACATAGAACAAAAACCAATTTTTTTTTATTGTTACTTAATTTTTTTTTCCAGTGTTCTAAGATTCAGTCCTCATTCCCCACACCCAGTGCTCCATGCTTTAGGTGTCCCCAGTACCCACCACCAGGCTCTCCCATCCCTCCACCCCCCTCCCTCCAAGTCCCTCAGTTCGTTTCTGTGTCCAAAGTCTCTGTTGCAAAAACCAAATTTTAATGAAAGTATCCATTCTACTATTGTCAAATCATAGTATTTCTAAACATTTGTAAAGAGAAAAATGAGGTTTTTATTTTTTTAAGATTTTATTTATTTGACAGTAAGAAGCACAGCTAGAGAAGGAACACAAGCAGAGGGAGTGAGAGAGGGAGAAGCAGGATTCCCGCCGAGCAGGGAGCCCAATGTGGGGCTTGATCCCGGGTCTCCGGGATCACGACCTGAGCCGAAGGCAGTCGCTTAACCAACTGAGCCACCCAGGTGCCCGAAAAATGAGGTTTGTAAAGGAAAAGCTTCACTGTGACATATGATCTTGGGCATTTCTGCCCTGGAAGTGGTGTTCTGGATTAGCTGTAGATCCAACAGTGATGTCAAATAGCCACTTTAGGAACTTTTGGTGACTTGGCATTTTTGTTATGCACTAATCACATTTTAAAAACACTCAATTAAAGTATTGAGCAACTGGGTGCCGAGGTGGCTTAGTTGGTTAAGCAACTGCTTTCGGCTCAGGTCATGATCCCGGAGTCCCGGGATCAAGTCCCCCCTCGGGCTCCCATCTCCATGGGGAGTCTGCTTCTCCCTCTGACCTTCTCTCCTCTCATGCTCTCTCACACTCTCTTTCTCAAATAAATAAATAAAATCTTTAAAAAATAAAGTATTGAGAAACTAAACTACACACACACACAGTATTATAGTTATGTTTCTTGGGATTATAGATGGAATTGAGAAGAAAAAAGTATGTGTTGTCAAAACAAACAAGGCTAATGTAGAATGAGGGTATATCATTTAAGATATAATACACCCAACTACTGCTCAGCTATTGACTATTGTGACCTTGATGAAGCCACTTTTCTTGTATCTTTATGATACACACCTTAATATACTGGATAAATGTAAGAATATATATATATAAATACTAACTATATAAAGAAAGCTAAGAGTCCTTGGAGGTAGATATAAAATTAGTTCAAATTATCTTTGGTGAGTTTTATTCCAGTTTAATCCATTTTTAATGTATTAAACATCATTTCAAATTAAACACTATATATGGTTTCATCTTAAATTCACTGTTTTTCTTCAACATTTTACTTCTTCTTTTTGCTTTCTCCTTGCTTTCAGAAAGAAAAAGGAATGGTCAGAATTAGTGATGAAGAGGGTAAAGAAGAAAAAAAATCACTCTTGCTTGTCTACCACATTTTAAGACCTGTGGGCATAAAGTTTATTACTATGCCAATAGTTTATTCGAGATGTTTGATAGAAGAGGAAATTTGATAAATGATAAACATTCCAATTTGTAAACAAATTATGTTTAAGAAACATCTGCAATATTCTTCCCTAAGTTGCAAAGACTAATGAATAAGCAAGTCTTTTGAAAAGAGAAAAGACCTTTTATCTACCCTCCTTGGCTTAAATGCTCTATCCTCGTTGAAATAAATATGTTTCTCTTAGAGCTCATTTATACAAAAGTTGTTTCTTATGGTACATAAAATTACAATGCTTCATTTGGGGACAAGTAAAAAATGTCCAAGATTGAAAAGGACAAGATGGAGTAGAAGGCTAACAGTGGTACCAGCGGTTTTGTGAAATGTGTGGATAAAAGGCACAGACTGCTGCAAAGTATTCCAGTGTGTGTGTGTGTGTGTGTGTGTGTGTGTGTGTGTGTGTGTGTGTGACATCTTCTTTATCCATTCATCTGGGGGTGGGAGGGATAGGGTGGTTGGATGATGGACATTGGGAAGGGTATGGTGAGTGAATTGTGTAAGATTGATGAATCACAGACCTGTCCCCCTGAAACAAACAATACATTATATGTTAATTTAAAAACCAAAACAAACAAACTAAAATGTCATGGACTGACAATAGATAAACAAACATACTCCTTACATCTATGGTCTTAAAAGTCTATAAGATTCTATAGATTATGTGCACTGCAAATTAAAAGTAATACTTATGTCAAGTTTGTAAGTGGGAACAGTTTAATATATTGTATATTATAAAAGTCCATCCTGTAAGCATGATTTTCTTTTTTTTTTAATTTCAATTCAAGTAGCCAGCATATGTTAGGTCATTAGTTTCAGAGGTAGAGTTCAGTGATTCAGTAGTTGCATATAACACCAAGTGCCCCTCACATCACATGCCTACCTGTCTCCCCTCCGGCAATCCTCAGTTTCTTTCCCATACTTAAGAGTCTGTCATGGTTAGTCTCCCTCTCTGATTTCTTCCCATTCTTCCCACTTTCCCTCCCTTCCCCTATGATCTTCTCTGCCAACCATGGTTTTCAAATTTTACTTTTAATGGCATTTATTTGACACTGAAAACTTCTTTTAAAACATTTTGTAAAGGTTATTAGATGAATCTTTTGAACTAGGAGAACAAAAGGGAAAAAGAGAGAGTGTGTGTGTTTTTTTTGAAGTGTAAAATTGAACGTAGTCATTTGGCACAATGCCTGTGAATTGATGAACTCCGAGCTTTCAGCTACTCAACATTACCACTCCTGCTACTGGCATTATAAATATCTTATATTCCCAGAATATGATAAGTGTTATTTCCTCAATTTGGGCTTCAAATGACTTCTGCCTCTCTTGGTTATCAAATTATTTTTTTAAGGTTTTATTTATTTATTTATTTATTTATTTGACAGAGAGATCACAAGTAGGCAGAGTCAGGCAGAGCGAGGAGGAAGCAGGCTCCCTGCTGAGCAGGGAGCCTGATGCGGGCCTTGATCCCAGGACCCTGAGATCATGACCTGAGCTGAAGGCAGAGGCTTTAACCCACTGAGCCACCCAGGCGCCCTTGGTTATTAAATTCTACATTAGTAATCAAATACCATGAATGAACTGGCTTTGGAATTTCACAATTGAAATATAAATTTCGCACCATAGTTGTGCCAAAATTGTTTTCCAAGAATGGAAAAAGCAGTATCTCTGGTGTGGGCATATAAAAATGTTGTAGGTGGGAATGTGTCTTCCTTTATATCATATTATGGGAAAATAATATTTTTGTAGCATATGAGGCAAAACCTTGTGCATTTCTCTCACTGCTCTCTCCTTAAGTAGATAGGATACAAATGGACTCATGAATACCTATGGAGCCTTTGTCATTTTTCTTTTTACTGCCAATCTGGGTCACAACTCCAGTTACTAAGTGAACCCATTGAGGTGCTCTTCTTATATAGGCAGGCATAATACCACACAGATAGCAAAGGAAATTTCAGTGCGATTTGTATTTTTCTGGTCAGACAGACATATCTTTTGACACATGTGCCTGACTAATCACATTCTTTCTGTTATCTTTGGACAACATTTAGAAATCATCTAATATAGGAGGCAATCTTAGTTTGTGGAAAAATATATTTAAAGAAACTTCTGTGATGCTCCTCTGTAAACATCACAAGAAGGTGAATAAGTGAGTCTCTGAAAAGGGGAAGGTCATCATATTTGTTCTATCTATCATATTAAATATTATATGATTTTTAATGAATAAGTGTTTTCCATAGAACTCATCCATGCAAAAGTTGCTGTGGATTGTACCTTAGCTAATGTCTAGCGCAGGGACAAAAGTAAGTATCCAAGATGAAAAAGAAAATAGTAGGGTCAGTGGTTTTGTAAAACATATAAAGAAAGACAAGGACTCTCATCCGGTTCATTTTGAAATTTGGGGTTTCATACTCTTCACTAAATGAATGATAGACTAAAATTATCATTGTCCTCACAAATGGTTAAGTAAAAAATGTTCTTTTATTATAATATATTTTTATACATAATTTAGAATATTTGGCTTTTAGTTTATTGAACCAAACTGAGAAAATTTTGGTAGAGTATAACTTTGCCCCAGATCAGGAATTGGTATAATTTTTTTGTAAAGGACCAAATACTAAACATCTTTAGCTATTCAGGACATGTAGCCTCTGGCACAGTTACTCAACTTTGCCATTGTAGAACAATGGGGCCCTAAAGCACTCACCATAGACAATAGGTAAATGACTGAGTGTGGCTATGTTCCAACAAGATGGGGTTTACGGAAGTAGGCAGTGAGGACACCTGGGTAACTCAGTCTGTTAAGTGTCAACCTTGTGATTTCAGCTCAGGTCATGATCTCATGGATGATGACATCGAGCCCCTCATCTGGCTCCATGCTCAGTGAGGAGTCTGCTTGAAATTCTCTTGCTCCCTGTCCCTCTGTCCCTTCCCCCATTTCTGCCCACTCTCTCTCTCTTTCTCTCAAATAAATTAATCCTAATAAAAATAGATGGTAAGGGGCGCCTGGGTGGCTCAGTTGGTTAAGTGACTGCCTTCGGCTCAGGTCATGGTCCTGGAGACCTGGGATTGAGCCCCGCTTCAGGCTCCCCGATCAGTGGGAAGCCTGCTTCTCCCTCTCTCACTCCCCCTACTTGTGTTCCTTCTCTTGCTGTGTATCTCTCTGTCAAACAAATAAATAAAATCTAAAAAAAAAAAAAAAAGAATAGACGGTAAGGCAATTTGGGCTAACGGGCCATAGTTTTCCAAAGCTTGTTACAAATCATTTTTTGTTAACATAAACTGTTGATATAAATTATTTTTAAGCAAAAGTAGAGAGGCCCCTCTAGACTTCAGCAATGGCCTGAAGAGTCTCTCCTCTGCACCTGGGTTAAGCATTGTGGGGATGGACCCATGACAGGAGAGGCTCTTGATGAAGCTTGACCTGCAGGAGGTCTCTCTGCAGACAGAGAGCTAATTCTGCAACTCTTATATCCTAGGAATGACCTCCTTTTTTCCTCACTGGCCCTTGGAAAGAGCATGACGAACTTAACACATAGGTCTTTCTTCAATCTCAAGAAATCCCAAATGGGTTTTACTAGATCCCCAGGGCAGGCAGCCTTCTCCCTGTCTTCCCTGTTCACTGAGGCTGGGGTTTGACCCCCTTCAAAAGCCATCCAAAAACACGCACAGCCATTGCAATGGGCCATCTTGAACTCTTGAGACAAGGAAGAAAACTTCCATGCTAAGTGGTGCAGCAGCAGCAAGATTTTCCCATGTGCGTTCTCATATCCACATGGATGATGGAATCCAGCCCATGCACACAGTGATGACCTCCCTGTGGAAGCCTGCAATGGCAGCCTCCCCAAGATATGGCATCAGTAAATATGGTCTGTGCCTCCTACCTCACCCCTTTCCAGCACAGTCATGTGGCAGCTGTTGCTTGGTTACTGTTTACATGGCCATTGGTCTTTTAGAGAGGCAGTGCTGGGCCAGCTTAGAATGTTTGCTTGTCTTGTCCCATCCTACCTACTGTTAAAGACTCTCCATATTATAGTTAAGAGAGTTTGACAACAGAGTAAGGGATGAAAATCTCAGGGTCTCTTACCTTCACCTCAAATGCAAGCTGCCTTGCCTGGAAAGGAAACTACTCTGTTGAGGATTTGAAAAGGCTTTCCTGACCCACCTCTACCACCCCTGTTCCTACCCAGTGTTGTACAGCAAAGGATCTTCACCTGGTAAATTGTGGAGTCAAATTATTTTTTTTTAAAAAAAGGTAATAGGGGTACCTGGGTGGCTCAGTTGGTTAAGTGACTGCCTTCAGCTCAGGTCATGATCCCGGAGACCCGGGATCAAGCCCCACATCGGGCTCCCTGCTCAGTGGGAAGCCTGCTTCTCCCTTTCTTACTCCCCCTGCTTGTGTTCCCTCTCTGGCTGTGTTTCTTTCTGTCAAATAAATAAAATCTTTTTTAAAAAAGGTAATAAAATTAACTAAGTAACTAAAAAATAAATAGATAAGTAAAAGCTAAAACCTGTATCAAAAGGAAAGGGCTATAATAATTCATGACAAAGCTTTAAGTAGCATTTTATAAAATTGACAAATAGAGGTTTGTAAACTTTCTAGTGTGTGCACTCTATCTCACATTTTAATTAGTTGCCATACGTGCATGAATGCTTAAACATATTGTAGAGGTTTTTTAGACATTGATTACACAACACATTTAGTTAAATGTCATTTTACTTCAATATATTTAATCACCTTTTCTAAAATCTTTAATGACCTTTAAAGTAAAAATGTCTGAATTTACAATTTTATTATTTTTAGCGCTGTTTTACATTTATGGATCGGGGCTTTGTATTTAAGATGGTCAACAATTACATCTGCATGTTCTCCTCTGGTGATCTCAAGGTGAGAATCAAGTGCTGGAGTGATTACTTTCTAAACCATTTCATTATAAATAAATCTACTAGTCTCTGTGTTTGTCTGCCTAAATCATTAGCCCATCCATTCTCTACATCAAAAAATAGTTTCTATCCCAATGAGAGGCAGCCTTTAAAATGATCCATCTGAAGTAGTCTCCCAAGTCCTTTCTTAAGAGGGGACTGTGGAGTGTGGAATGAACATGAATGTTTCACTTCTATTTCCTGTGGGCAATGAAAGGAGTGATTCTTTTCAGCTGCAGTTATTGTAGTCAGGTTTGCTTGGGATTGTCTTAATTTTGGCACTGCAAGTCTCACTTTTCTGAATTCCTTCAGACTAGAACTAAATGCAAAGTTGACCCCACTTTCCAGATAGGGAAAATGTGTTGCGAGACCGATTGGGAACAATGCTGTCTAGAGAGCTATGATTCTCACAGTGTGGTTGCCAGACCTGTGATCTCCGAGCTGACTGGCAGGTGGGGCTCAGAAATCTGTATTGCAATAAGGCTTTTAGATGATTTTTATGTACTTTCAAGTTTGAGAACCACTGAACTATAGTAGGACATATGCTGGAGGGAAATAAGACTGGAAATGGGCAAGGTCATGAAACTTGTACCAGTTAAGACATAAGCAACAGAAACTTGTCAGTTTGAGCAGAGGGAAAGTATTAGAAGCATAAAGGCATCAGTAAAAGAGCTGGAGAGCTGAGCTTGAGAAAGAACAGGAGCCAGGGCACAAGAATAATTGTAAAGGAAGAACCATGTGGCCAAGGTTTGCTACTGCTTAAAAAATATGTTGGGACTATTTTCTTTCTCCTAACCCTCTGCTTAAGATTTACATTCCAGAGAGGAAATGTGTGACCGACCTGCTTTGGGTCACATGCCTGCCTCTTAAGGAGGGAAGACAGGGCACCTGAATTAATAGTTCCCCATTAACCTTTGCCTGTTGGGAAGAAGGAAAGTCCCCAAGGGGTAATTATCTAGGTATTGGGAAAGAATAATGAATGTAGAGAAAGCAAAAAAAGATATTGATCTTCTTATATCCATTCATGCCATGCTTAGGCATCCAAATATTATTTTTGGGAAAATGGGTATTTACTTTTGACTAGGGGATTTATATGATTATATGCCATTTGGGTTTTGAGAACCCAGTTCCCTCTGTAAATATTTTTTGAAAGAATATTCTTTGTTAGTGCTCCAAATATGCATGAAATTTGTGGAATATCCTTTTAGGTTAATTCCAGTAAACCTAAATTATTTTTTTTTTCAGAGGCCAAACAACATACTCAATGAAAAATAATTAACATACAATTTAATTATGCCCTTATGCACTTTGATGCACAAAGGATTAAGTCAAATACTATTCTTGTTTGAAATGAGAGTGTTTTAAATTATTAACTAAAATTGCAACAAAATATAATTCTAAAATATCTGAGCAAATGGAATATATTTTATTTTGTTGGTTGATATTAGTGAATATAATGAATACAACCTAACTAGGTCTTAAAAAATGATTACTTAGTCTGCAAAACAAGGAAAATAGGATATTTATGAATGTTAATTGTTCCTTTTTATCTGATTGTTTTGAACACATGTATTAAGCTGTCTTAGACCATGTCTGAATTCAATCAATCACTGTCTTAATCAAAACATTATTGAGAAGACAGGCCTGTTTGCAAGGGCAGGAAAGAGGTGAAATTAAATAATTTACTCTGAGAACAAGGGGCCTATGGAGAGAGTTAGCTAGTGCGCCATTGTCTTCCTTAGCGTGGGATCAGAAGGGCTGATTGCAGTGACCTGTTCTATGTGCTGAGTGTAGTTTTAGAGTTCTGTACTTGTGATGAGACACAAGCCCTCTCAGAATAAACACGGGCTGATAGAAGCTTCAAGAAGTGGAAAATACCACTCCGTAAGATCATATCTCTTAGAAGCTCAAAAACAAAAATACACAAAACTACATTTTATTTCTAGGTATAAGATTCAAAGGCAGATTTTTTATTGACCTTCTTGGTGCGTAAATAATACTCATTCAGTTTGCCTCTTTTTCAGACCTTATGCCAGTATAAATTTGATTTCCTTCAAGAAGTATGTCAGCATGAACACTTTATTCCTTTGTGTCTCCCCATCAGATCAGCAAACATTCCAGGTAACGCCCAGAATTTTCACTGATTCCTACAAAATGAACATTCAGATTTGTTTATTTGTTTTTACCTTTGTTTGTGTGGGTTTTTTTTTTTTTCCTACTTCTTGGTCTTGCTTTTTCCTGAAGCTATCACAGGGACATTAGACCCATGTAATCAGGCTAAAACACAAAAGAAACTGGTGGCACTATATTTCTCAATTCTTGTCTGTGTTTCCTTTTTCATTAAAGAGAAGGCCAACAAAAGTATACAATTGGTGATTATAAACCAAAGAATTTTAACCTACAGTAATACTTTTACTGTACTGTCCGCAAAAGAAAGCTTTCCTTCAATTTTGAAAGATATAAAATTATGGGGAGAAGAAGTTATACTTTGTGAGTACAGATTCACTTAAAAGTATCAATTGAAGTGTCTATATTAAAATGCAATTTCTCAAAATGAGTTTTATACAAAAAAAAAAAAACAAAAAAACACCTTTTGCCTTGAAGGCAGGCAGGAGGGCAGCTCTGTAAATACTCAATATCTCTGTTAGAAAGAACCCCAGATGTTTGTGCAGGGAAGAATGGGGCTCCTTATTTCCATATTTGCTAAAGTATAAATGGTCTACAGAAAATGTTTTCAGGGGCGCCTGGGTGGCTCAGTTGGTTAAGCGACTGCCTTCGGCTCAGGTCATGATCCCGGAGACCCGGGATCGAGTCCCACATCGGGCTCCCTGCTCGGCAGGAAGCCTGCTTCTCCCTCTCTCACTCCCCCTGCTTGTGTTCCCTCTCTGGCTGTGTTTCTCTCTGTCAAATAAATAAAATCTTAAAAATAAAATAAATAAAATATTTAAAAAAAAAAAAAAAAAAAAGAAAATGTTTTCATTTATAACTTTAATATATATCTTATATATACCAATATAGAGATACCAAGATGACCATCACACATCTAGCCATCAGAAAGCTAACCAAACATCAAGATGCAAAGAAAACATAAAAATGATTTAAGAACTTAAAATAGTCTGCTCTTATTTCTCAATGCATACAAATATGGAATTGTTATGTTGTACACCTGAAACCAATATAGTGTTATAGTCAATCATACCTCAAGAAAATTAAGAAAGAAGAGAGGAGACAGGGAGAGGGAGGAAAGAAGGAGAATATACCTTGCTTCTAAGCAGTGAGTAGATTATCCACAGGGCATAGTTTTGATATTCATGGAAAGCAGAAACTAAGACGGTAAAGAGCCTCCTCACATGTATTGCAGCTTCTACTATATGTAATATACAAAACTAATATTTTGAAGGGAAAATGGAATAAAGTGTATATAATATTTTGGAGGAAAAATAGGGTAAAATACATTATCAAGCCTATAAATGTGTTGTCATTTTAGTTTTATTTATCTTTTTATGTTTCAAGTTTTTATTTAAGTTCCAGTTAATAATGTATAGGGTATAGTAATTTTGGGAATAGAACTTAATGATTCATCACTTACGTACAACACCTAGGGCTTATCACAAATGCCCTCCTTAATCCCCATCACCTATTTAGCCCATCCCCCACCACCTCCCTCCAGACATGCTCAGTTTGTTCTCTCTAGTTAATCTCTTATGGTGTGCCCTACCATAAAAGTTTTGTCATTTTAATCTTAAATATAAGATATTGGATTCCATTAAGGAACGAACATAAGCTATTTAATTAGTTATTCCATTCTTTTCTAATTTACAAAGTACATTTAATCTAAATGCTTTATAGAAAAAGGTAGAAATGTTACATTGGACAACTTTTGTTTAGTATTCCTTTTTATTTATCAACTAGCTCCAACTTATTATTGGGTTAGACAAGCTGGTCAAGATACTCAAGAAGAGAAAACCTGTTTTATATTTTAATTCTAATTGTTTACTATCTGTCAGTAGCTCATGAAGAGGCCTGATAGTGTCTATAGATCTGATATTATCAACAGTGAACATAAAAATATATGTTTACTAGCATGCAGATTTCTGGTAGAAAAAATAGGTGTTCAAGTACAAGAATTAAAATAATTATGTTCATGGCTTCCTTTTTTAAGGAAACAATTTATAGTATTTGTTTTCAAGAAACAGGGCTTTATTGAAGAATCTCACTTATAGTCTAGGACAATATATTTTAATTTTTCAGTATAAATTACCCATAGTTAATGAATATAGTGTATACTGAATATTTGTATATCTGAACTTTTTGTTCGTTTATATTAAATTCAGATCCTTTGACACCTTCAGAATCAACTCAGGAGTTACATGCATCAGGTAAATAATTATATTTTATATTACATTATCTAAGCATCAATAACCATACCATATCTGATAATATTAATAGATACACATACTACATATAATAGTGATAGATATACATACTACAAATTTTCAATTTCCAGATGCCAAAAATAGCCATGTTTATCATACAATCAAGATAGCCAACAAGCTGACTGTTTGTTACAGATAATTAAATGCTCTGCCAACTTAAATTTTATCATATTTTATTCTCTAGAGTTTGACTTTTTTCTAATTTCCCAAATCATCTAAATTTTCTTAGGGTGTAAGAAGTAAAATTCCCAGCTATATGCAATAACATGTTTGTTCAGTGTAACTAGCTTTATATGATATGTTTCTATCAATAAACCACAGTTTGGTTTTTCACCTAGTTTCTCAAGATTGAAGTTATCATTTTTACTTGAAATGGGTTCATAACTTAAAATAGTCTGGGCAGAATTTTTCTCTAGCTCTAGACTAGGAATTACAAAGTTGTATTTCACTTCTGGCCCCTCACGAATACTCACTATTGCACAGAGAAATGTCTTTTAACCTAACTACGCCCTTGCACCACTATTTCTAGAACTTTCAGGTTCCCTGTTCTTCCACCTCCAATGGCATCCTCATAGACTACAAACCGCCACGTGTTTTATTTGCTCCTAGTCAATGATGAACTGGAGTGTTCCAACAATTCATTACATCTGTTGGGTAACCCTCCCAATTCACTGAGATAACACCTATAAAGGGCTTAGCCTTGTGCTGGCCCTCAATACCTGTTCTAGAAGTGGGCGCTAGTCCTGTTATTAATGGTTACATCTAGGAAGCACATTGGGAAATTCTGAATAAATGCATTTTTAGTGGAAATTTTAACATTCCAATTTCTCCATAATTCAGGCTCCAAATTTTGCGACCCCCTTGGGCATTCCTCTTCATGCTTTTTCACATCCTTCAGCCAACTTGTCCTGCTCATTTTTCTTCTACTATGTGGGTCCTCCTACACCAGCCCAGATGCATCTCACTTCTCCCCTCCTTCCCCTGGGGCCAGACCTCCTGTATTATAGCCCTTTCCCCGCATTTACCCCCACAGAATAACTCATTTACATCCCGTCACCATGTGAGCAAATAAATAGGCATAGATCTGATTGTGCCACTGATCTCAAAGCCATTGGTGACATAATCTTTTCTACAGAATTCTGTGCCAAATGGTGGAGGGTCCTAGGCACTAGGACAAAAGCTAAAGAATTTGTGTTTAGGTCTCTCCATCATCCAGCCTCAAGTGCACCTCAACTCTCAATTCCCACTACCCTTGTCTTGGCTGCTGTGCTGACTGGTACCCCCCAAACTATGCTCCCAATACACTGTGCTTTCAGAAATCTGTGCCACTGAAACCCTGTCCCTTGGTCTTCCCAACTTCTTCTCCCCCACCCCCAACCCCAACTACCATTGGCTCCTGACCCTCTGCGTCTCCAAACCTTCAGCAGCCTCAAAGGCTCATCTCGACATATTCCTCCAGTCACGCCTCCTGATTATTCCAGATAGAAAATTAACTTTTCTCTCCTCAACTCCTGTAACATTGTAGACATACCACTTTTATGGAATTTGACTGCTGACAGTGAGTATTATTGATAGTAGTGTACACACAATATTTCTGGAATGTTCCTCTCTCTCGTTTCTCACCTCTGTAGCAAGACTGTAGTACTGAATTATTCCCTGGTAGTGAGAGGGTTGATAGTTGTTGGATAAATCTTTCTGAATTATAAAGTGATCATTTGATTTTCAGTAACATTATCTCTTTGCTTTCCTCACAAAGATATGCCTGAATATTCGGTCACAAATGAATTTTGCCGCAAACACTTCTTAATTGGAATTCTACTCCGAGAAGTTGGCTTTGCCCTGCAGGAAGACCAAGACATCAGGCACTTAGCTTTAGCTGTCCTAAAAAATCTAATGGCTAAGCATTCATTTGATGATCGATATCGACAAGCAGTGAGTGATTTTCTTTTCTCCCTTCCCTAAACACCATTTAATGGCTTGCTGCATTAAATGCATATCAAACGTACAAGTCTATTGATTTTTATGTGGGTCATTTCTTTTGGCTACCTTTCCACCTAGGAGAAGCAGGCCCAGATAGCAAGTTTATACATGCCCCTTTATGGCATGCTTCTGGACAATATGCCAAGGATTTACCTAAAGGACCTGTATCCTTTTACTGTCAACACATCTAATCAGGTCAGTTTACAGAATGGTTCAAATGTGCATTTTCATAAAGAGTTTGCCTGTTTTGTGTTTTTGCCCTGGAGAGCCATTTTCCCCCAACTGTAAGCAAACTAAGCACCTTGGGTTAGCCACTTTGAGACGTTGGACTCAGTGTCATTTGTTCCACATTGGTCCCTGAAGCCTTCCACCTCATCCATCATATTCCTCTCTTCTCTGTGTCACCTTCCAGTTCTGTCCAATTTTTATCAGTTTTCCTCTCTTGTATGCATGGCCCTGTCCTCACCATGCCCCTCCTCCCTCCCATGACCTTTCTGCATGGGCTTCCTGACCACCTGGTGTTAGCTAGCCAAGTGCTTCACTCACACCCTGGAATGGCCTGTTTGTCATCCCTCCTCCACTGAGCCACCATAGTGGCCACACAACAATCCCCTTGAGTTTGGATGCCTCTTTTCACAGCCCAGGTGAATTAATACACTGCAGAAGGCAAGATATTACCACCTTAAAGTTAGGAGCTAAGTCTTTGGAATGTTATTTAGAGGAAGATCTTGTTCAAATCCCAGCGATACCAGTTTCTAGCAATGTAAACTTAGATAAGTCACCCAGCCTCTCTCAACCTCTATTATCTTCTTTATAGGATAGAATTCTTCCAACACAGGATGCTTATAAGGATTAAATGGTCTAGAAGAAAACACTTATAGAGACTGGCACATAATAAGTATTTGGAATTAGCTTTTAGTACTAGAAATATGAATAAGAAAATTCATGATTATAATGGTATATAATCTATAATATAATCCATAAAAATCATTCTAGCCATTTAGTTTATATCTAGAAGATAGTTTCTAATGCATCGTAAAAAAATCACATAAGAAATCAAGGGTAAAGAGTAGGGGTTTGTTGAAGAGTATGGTTATATATTCATTTCTACTACCTACTTTGGCAGAAGACCTTTGCTGGAATGTAAAAGATGAAGTCAAATAGTGTCAAATCAGAAGTATAACAGAGAAGGCATGTGTGGTCTTCCAATGTTGAAATATGGCAATTCCCATTAATGTCTTCTGTACTTCAAATGCAGGGGTCTAGAGACGACCTCAGCACCAATGGAGGATTTCATACCCAGTCAGCTATGAAGCATGCAAACTCTGTGGACACATCGTTTTCCAAAGATGTTTTAAACTCCATAGCAGGTACTTAGGACCTTGTAAGAACACTTGTGTTTCACTCTCATCCACGTTTACATTACATATCGTCGTGTTTTTTACCCACTCCGTAATTCAACGTGCATAATTTCTGTATGTCAAAGTGTACTACGTTTATATAGCTGAAGAGATTCTTGAACTATTTATTTGAAAACCATCCAGGGGCTTCCTCTTCTACTTCACATTCAGTTTTACTTGGCTCAAAGAGTGATCTGCTCAGATGTTAGCAAACTGCTTTATTCTGGAAACAATCTTTAAGTTTTCATTGCCTACAACCTGTTAAAACATAATAGCCTGTCAACTTCAAAATTTACTTTTAAGGACTATTTTGGAAATGTCAGCTTTAATTCTTATAAACTGTCAAAACTTGAAAGCTTCTTCTCCAAAAGCAGCCTTATGAACATTTATTAAATCATTTTTATAAGTGAAACTTTCTTTAAAAAGTTGTTTTTAAGAAATCAAAGGAACAGGCTGTACTTTATTTCCATGTACAATGGCCTAAATTTTCCTAAGTCCTTAATGCTGGTGTGGGCATCGTGACCCCTCTCACATGTGGCATGTCTTCATGGCAATTCCAGACTCTGTTATGTCAGTCTTGCCCAACACTGGTATCACCTCAATGCTCGACGTCTTTTGGGGTCATCACTCTAGCTCTGTGTGTGTGCCCATTGCATCTCATTATCGTCTGTGTGCTGTGGCTTGTGTTTGCAGCGTTTTCATCAATAGCTATTTCTACAGTAAACCATGCTGACTCCAGAGCCTCCTTAGCGAGTCTTGACTCCAACCCAAGCACCAATGAGAAGAGCAGTGAGAAGACTGACAACTGTGAAAAGGTGGGTCTTCTCTCCCAGTTACCCAGCACCCTGTGAGTCAGCAGTCACTCAGTCTAACTCGGTCCTTCTTGGTTCTTCCACTCTTAGATCCCTAGACCCTTGTCTTTGATAGGGTCAACCCTTCGATTTGACAAGTTAGATCAAGCAGAAACCAGGAGTCTTCTCATGTGCTTTCTTCACATTATGAAGACAATTTCAGAGGGTAAAAAGAACTCTTGAAAATTAAAATTTTTTAAAAAGAAAAAAAATTTGAATTTCCAAGAGTATCATGATCCGTGGTGTTTCCTTTCAGAGACGCTGATTGCCTACTGGCAAAGAGCGCCTAGCCCAGAGGTATCTGACTTCTTCAGCATCTTGGAGTAAGTTACAGAGTTGATTCATTAACATTTTTTTTCTGAAGCTTCAAAATAGTTCAGTATGCCATCCTTCATTGTAAGGATCCACATGCTGAACTATCTATCAATAGTAATACATGAAATATTTAAAGAAAATGTAATTTTTTTCTTTTAATATACTTAAATGAATGGTTGTATAAATAAAAGGGCATGAATAATTCGAATGTGACTTTTTTTCCTTTCTAGTGTTTGTCTCCAAAATTTCAGATACCTAGGGAAACGCAATATAATAAGGTAATAACTTTTAAATTCCAATAGGTTAATGTGATCTTTTAAAAAAAAATTATGACAGGGCACCTGAGTGGCTCAGTGGGTTAAAGCCTCTGCCTTCAGTTCAGGTCATGATCTCAGGGTTCTGGGATCAAGGCCCACATCGGGCTCTCTGCTCAGCAAGAAGCCTGTTTCCTCGGCTCTCTCTGCCCACCTCTCTGCCTACTTGTGATTTCTCTCTCTGTCAAATAAATAAATAAAATCTTTAAAAAATATATGACAAATCGTGATGTATCCAGTTAGACTTATAGATACATGTTAGAAATCTTAAAATGCACATAAGGATTGTAAGGTTGACTCACAGTAGACATAGAAGTTTGCTGATTGCCCTACACTCGTAGTAGATCTAGGATTAGTTAAAGCTGTTGAGAGAGAAAAACACAGAATGTACATTTCCGAAAGGAAACCCCATTTCCTACATAGTCTGAACTAAGTTACCTATCATTTGTATGGATGTAATATAGAAGATTCCTATTGAAGAAATGCATCCAGTGTGAATAAGTCACAGGAATAAAGGGTACAGCATAGGGAATACAGTCCTTGGTTTTGTTGTTTGGGGACAGATGAGGTACACTTGTGGTGACTGCAACATACAACATCCACAGACTCATGAGATCACTGTGTTGTAGTGAAGCTGAATATAACACTGTCAACTATTCTTCAATTAAACAGAAAGAAAGAAAGAATATATTCCCAGTAAGCTAAAAAGAAAAATGAATCTGGAATAACTTTGGGGTTTTTTTTAAATAATTTATTTTATTTTTATTTTTTCGGTGTTCCAAGATTCATTGTTTATGCACCACACCCAGTGCTCCATGTAATACGTGCCCTCAATATCCACCGCCAGGCTCTCCCAGCCCCCCAGTAAATTTTGTGTTCACGTCCTTTCCCCATGAGAGATCACGAAGCCCCCAGCACCTTCGCTAAGCCCGCTGCCAAAGAAAACATGATTCTGTTTTTCATAGCATGTGAACTTATTTCATTGTTCAATAATCACTCTGTCAGGTGCCGTTCTGTATTTATAAATAAATTACAAATACTGAGCTATGATTAAAACATCAGTTTTTCTTGCAGAAAAATTGCCGCTGCATTTAAATTTGTGCAGTCCACCCAGAACAATGGAACTCTCAAAGGATCTAATCCTTCCTGCCAAGCATCAGGTCCCTTGTCACAATGGTAACATTGCATTTGCTTGATATTTATAATCATATTGTGTGTATACATGTGTGTATATGTATGTGTATATATGTGTATACATGTGTATGTGCGTATATGTATATGCACATACACATGTGTAAATGTATGTATATATGTGTATATATGTATATGAATGTATATATATATATGGAATACGGATGCACACACATGTGCATGCACTGGCACACACACACATACGTATGTATGCATATACTTCAAACCAAATGCAGATTTCAAGTAACTCTGTGTTTTTCTGAAAAAACTTCTCAGGTACTGCCCGATCAGCCCCGCTAGCTTGTGAAGACCTAAGAGGCAAGGATTATATTTTATTTATGTGCACTCAGGGCACAATGCCATGCATAGCATGAGGGTGAATAGGTACCTTAATTTAATTGAACCCAAAAAGATGTCATTTCAATATATGATTCATTTAATGTTTGTTAACCTCCTAGTGACAAAGTAAAATGAGAGGTTGTATCTCCCCATTCCTCTCAATAATTGTAATATGTTAGCTGCATCCTTAGAGCTCAAATTGTTTTTTAAAGGGTCAAAGGCAGGGAGGAACCATGGATGGTTCCATAAGCTCATGTTAGACTTAGAGTTATTATACTGATTTGACTAGCATATAGGACCTGGAGTCATCCTTTATTAACCTACACTGTGGGGAAATTTTGCCCTGAAATCCTACTTAATTCTCTTCTGGTTCTAGTATATAATAATTCTTTGCTAAAATTTTCTCCAGTTTGAATTGTTCTTCCCAGAGGTACCATAAAAATATATAATATGAAAATGACTATATTTTAGAAAGAATTTTATAAATAGGAAAGTGGCAAATAACCAATAAATCATGGAGTAAATTTTGCCTCTTAGTCCATAAAACTCCTTGAAATGGTCCCTTGTGTGAAAGTAAATGAGAAAATGTAATAAGTGTGCTTTGCAAATGGTAATAGAATAGAGGACTTTAAAATTATTTTTTACATTTAAAGACAATAGTAATGTACCTGAGGTCACTGTAGTTTTGTTGATGTTTGTTCAGTTAGGTTTCAGGCTTCTTCCTGAATGATCTAGAGAGGTCCTGGCCATTCCAATTCTCCTCTTCTAGAAGCCAGGATTTTTCCTCCAGAATTTCCAGACTAAAATAGACTCAAAACCTGGAAATAAACCAGTCCCAAAGGTCCAAGCCATATAGCCCAAAACCCATTATTTCTTGAAGCTTCAGGAATGACCTGAACTCCCCTGACTACTGGAAATCAGAGTTAGATCTTCTGAGCCTCAATCCATCCAAAGCATTTGATTTGGCCCAAACCAAATGAGCCTTGAAGGGTGTGACCAAGAGAAAAGCATTGCCTCATCTATTATCTTGACTTTTGAGGTTATCTCCTATTAGCTGCCTTCCCTCCCAAAAAAGTCTATTATCTTGGTCAAATGATAGCTTAAATGAAAGTTAAGAATGGGAAGTATTCCTACTTCTGCATAACACTAGCTCATTCCCCAGATGGAAGTGCCAAGGAGACACTGAGCTACTGTAGACTATTGTCATCAGCCTGGGAAAGTAGCTGCATTCAGGGGCCCCTTAGCTCTCACCTCTACCAGGATGGAATCCCATGAACTTCCCATGGATCTCATGATTTCATTAAACAATAATGAATATGCTTGTTCATATTTAAATTCAGTATCTATTACTCTTCTATCATCCTTTGGTATTGATTATCCTTCTGAACATTTTTTTGGCTTAAATAAAATTTTTCCAAAAGTACTCTTAAAATTCCCTTTTATCATGTTACCTATAATCAATATTTTTGATGCAACATCTCTGTTTAAAAATTGTTTATATTTGACTCAATCTAGAATACTTGATTAAACATTTATATGTCATATCTCTAATACATTAAACATTTTTTCCTATTTAATTTTCAGGATGCATACCACATCCATTCATGAAGGACATAAGCAGCACAGATCACAAACCTTGCCTATAATTCGAGGGAAGAATGCACTTTCAAACCCCAAACTCTTACAGATGTTAGACAATACCATATCCAGTAAGTAAGCAAGAAATAAAATGAATGTGATGGTGATCAGTGTTTCTCTAGATGTATGGAAAACATACATTATAATGTTTCAGAAACATAGAGTGTCGTCGCCGGAGGGAAGCCAGCCTTGGCGGAGTTGTGTGGGTCCCGAACCGCGGGTGAAATAATAACACAGACACGGAAATCTAATGCAAGCTGACAGACCCGAAGTCAGTCAGGAGAGACCTATGAAGCAGGCTCAGCCACACGCTCTGGCTTTTTAGCATTGGCTTTCTAGCTCTAGCTCTCTAGCTCTGACTTTGGCCCTCTTGCTCTACTTCTCTCTCCTCTTCTGTCTCTCTACTCTGCCTGCTTCTCTTTCTGCTGCTTTCTTTGCTTCTGTTTCTGTCTCTCTTTGCAGGCTCTCTCTCTGTTTTCCAGCTCTCCTTCTCACTTCTCTAAGGCTCTCTTGAGGCCTCCTTGCAGGCTCTCTGCCTTTGTCTCTCTTGATTGACAGGGGCCTCAGTCTTTTATTATTTAAAAGTGAGGAAGTTGGGTGGTGCAGTTAAATCTTTAACTGCTTTTGCACCTGCCCTAGAGACAGGATTAGTATTGTTACTGCAGGGTACAGAGTGATTGCTTAAACTCACAGAAGTTGAGACCATTGAGGCACAGGTATCAAGAAATACAGATAAGAGATACAGAGATATGATTACCGGGAGGAGGAGTAAATGGAACTATATGTCTTGAATAAGCACACCAAGGACATCTTGCCCTGACCCACAGGGTATGTGGCTTTCCGGATTCCAGGCAGGGAAAGCCCAGAGGGGCTTTCATTCACATTCACAGGTACCTCCACCAAAGTTTTCCGGTGGCTTGGGCATGGCGGGAGGGGCAGATCAAGCATCGTCCCCACAAGAGAGAATGCTGTCATGCCCTGAGACTACTGCTTTACAGGCTCGCTGTAGCCCAGGAAATTTTTCTTAGAGGAAAAAAAGTCTCTAAAGAGGGGCTTTAAAAAATGTAGTGTCTTTATAAAGAAGAAAGGAAAAAGGCAAATCGCTCAGTATAATCTTCTGGGTGTAGCTCTTCTGGTCTCAAGTGACTTTGCTATTGTCAGGCTTATGGGGGCCTCTATCAACCAAATTATTGTTGTCTGCTCTTGGAAAAGAGCAGAAAGTTACCCATGTTCTAGAAGCAATAAGTGTAATATCTTGAACACAATGACGCACACACTCCAGCTTGTGAAGGAGGAAAAATGGACCCAGTATTTTTTGTACCATGTACATGCTAATGATTCTGGACATATGACCAGAGTTAACCTGCTTGAAGGCATGTGCCTTCACCTATAAATATGTTTAGTGCCATTAATGGCCATTCATACTCACTGCCCACAGAGACTGTACATTTAGTCTATTAGCCTGGGAGCATAAAGCTTGACCCAGATGGAGAATGGAAGAAATGTGACTCTGTCGATGCCTATGTCAATGGAAAAGATGTATGAAATACTGGCAAATGGGTCACTCTTGTCTACAGCTGACATATAGAAAGGGCACACACACACTGTTTTAGTCCGTTTGAGTTGCTACAAGTTAATGTGGGTGGCTTAACCAAAAAACATTTGTTTCTCATAGTTCTAGAAAGGTGGGAGGTCCAAGATCAAGATGCCAACAGATTTGATATGTGATGAGAATCCTCTTCCTGGTTTGCAGACAGCTACCTTTTTGTTTTTTCCTCACATGACAGAAAGAGAGGTGATCTTTCTGGTGTCCCTTTTTATAAGAGCACTAACCCATTCATGAGGCTCTAGCCTCATGAGCTAATTACCACCCAAAGATCCCCCCTCCAAGTGCCATAACGTTGGAGATTAGGGGATAGGAATCTGAGGGGGATACAAACATTCAGTCTATAATATTCACAAAAGACTCTGTGTAGAGTTTGGGATTCGGCCAAAAAGGTAATTGAAAAAAAAAAAGCACTTTGATTTAATAAATTGCATATCAAAACACCTGGAAACATTGAATATGTTATAATAGAAGAAGGTCCTTTATGGGATACAGAGTTTTCTTAGATAATTATGCATGTTCTACCTTATATTTTGTAGGCAACTCCAATGAAATAGACATTGTGCACCATGTAGACACAGAAGCCAATATAGCTACAGAGGTTTGCCTGACTATTCTAGACCTGCTATCCCTCTTCACCCAGATTCATCAGGTAAGTTTATTCTAACATCTTCTGCAACCATGATAAAATGGGAGGTAGAAAAGTCATGGGAAGTCAACATATTTTTAAAGTATTTTATGAAATCAATTAACCTTATATAAATCAAGCCAAGTGTAAGTGGGAAAAAATTTGAAAGATGAGACTCATAATTTATCACAAGTTAACTACTGCTCAAATGGTATACCTACATACATATGTCACTATCCTCAAATAATAAACACTTTCCTTATTCTTCCTGCTTCACTCTCAAGCAAGCTGGGCTGAGGAAGAGCATGACTCTACTTATTCTATCTCTAAAGGAGAGACAAATGAGCGCTAGATCCAACAGACTAGTAATGTTGACCATTTTTTCCATGTACTTATTTGTCATCTGTGTAACTTGAGTTATATAATACAATTACATATTATTAGAATGACTAGGGTTAAAAAGATTGACCGTACCAATTTTTAGCAAGAATATGGAAAGACCTGAACTCTCATCCACTGATGGTGAGAATGCAAACACTCTAGAAAACAATATGGCAGTCTAAAACGTTAAACCTGTGTCTATTGTGTGATCAGCCATTCCAATCCTGAGAATTTACCCAGGAGAAATAAAAGCATTTGGTCACACAAAACTGTGTACACAAATATTCATAGAAGCCTTATTTTTAATAAACACTGAAAACAACCCAAATGCACATTAACAAGTGAAAGGATTTTAAAAATGGTGGTATATCCATACAATAGGATACTGCTCAGTCATGCTTAGTAAAAGAAACCAAACAAAAGGAATATTGATGTGTGTTTCCATTTATATAAAAGTTTATAAATGTAAACTATAGAAATTACATGTCATTTATACCTCAGTAAAGATATTTAAATTTTAAACTATTAGCTCAATCTAATGAGCTCACAGATGTTCAGGACTGAACTAGGGATAGTTGGATCCACTGAATAAAGTCTACACCAAACAGAATGATTATGCCAAGAAATCTTGCTTTCAGGTGAAATGTCATCGTGGTGGTAGAAAAAACAAAAACTAGGGGCGCCTGGGTGGCTCAGTCATTGGGCAGCTGCCTTCTGCTCAGGTCATGATCCTGGAGTCCGGGTTTGAGTTCCACATTGAGCTCCTTGCTGGGCGGAAAGCCTGCTTCTCCCTCTCTCACACCCCCTGCTCATGTTCCCTCTCTGGCTGTGCTTCTCTCTGTCAAATAAATAAATAAAATCTTTTAAAAAAAAAGAAAAGAAAAAGCAAAAACTATATTTTAGTTCTTTATTACTCAATAAAAATGTCAATCAAATCTCAGACATCACAAAGGCCCTACCAACGCCTATGAAGACCTGCCTCTCTGTGACCTCATCTTCTACTTCTCTCCTCATCTCACCCCATCCCCCATGCTCAGGCTACTCTGCTCTTTTTTTTTTTCAACTTTGAACTCATAAGCTTCTTCCCAACTCATGTCCTTGATACTGTTTCTCTCTTCTTAGACATTCCCTTCAGATTTTCCCATGGCCAATTTACCTCATATGTCAGTTCATCCGTTAAAGAGGTCTTGACCCTGTCTAGAGTACCGTATGCCCAAAGCAATTACTTTATATTATATCCTATGATTCTGCTTTACTTTCTTATTTAGTAATTTTTTCAATCACTGCTCTGTAAGTTTCAGTGGAAACATAGATCTTATCTCCCCATTCAGTACTATTTCCAGCACCTAGAATTGTGCCTTCCACAAAGTAGGTTCACAATAAATATCTTTTTTTTTTTTTTTAAAGATTTTATTTATTTGACAGAGAGAAACACAGCCAGAGAGGGAACACAAGCAGGGGGAGTGAGAGAGGGAGAAGCAGGCTTCCCGCCGAGCAGGCAGCCCAATGTGGGACTCGATCCCCGGTCTCCAGGATCATGACCTGAGCCGAAGGCAGTGGCTTAACCAACTGAGCCACCCAGGCGTCCCCACAATAAATATCTTTTAACACAATATAGTTGTCCTTTAACTCATCCTAAATAACTTTTATGTTAAATTTCCAGAGACAACTCCAACAATCTGAATGTCAAAATTCAATGATGAAGAGGGTCTTTGACACCTACATGCTCTTTTTCCAAGTCAACCAGTCAGCCACAGCACTGAAGCATGTGTTTGCCTCCTTGAGACTGTTTGTGTGCAAGGTGAGGCTTCTCCTGCTTCCAGAGAAAGCTCAGGGAAGGATGATGATAAACACGTATTCATCCTGACATCTCTCGGTGTGAAGGAAAGAAAGCTCATTTTCTTCTATTTTGGTTTATTTGCTCTTATTAGACCATTTTGGTGTTTTAATAAAGCCATTTGATTCATGGTCTGACAATAAGTTCACAATCTTGACAGCCTATCTGCTGGGGTATCAAAAGGGAATAAAATTAACATCTAGCCATCTTCTTTTGGGTTCTCAGTGTTTGTGGCAAAGAGGTAAAATGTACATCATCAGCATGTCATTGTTGATGTTCATTCATGTCAAGTAAAGTTGCCATATTAAAATAGGCGGAGCTACTACCCCTGAGGATCCCTGTGGTTTGACAATGTTGGGGGAATAGAAAGCATTTCAAACCTCTTAGTCCCTCGTTCTGGGTTGTCGTTGGTTATTGAGACATGGGAGACTTACAATGCAGAGAATGATTATTTCTAGGGAAAAAAAATAAATATTAATATAGACTTAAATAAATACAATTCTATCCCTTCCACTTGCAGATGGAAGAAAAAGACAAGATTAAAAAAAAAAAAAAAGAAGGTGGATTTTGTTCCAAGGAATTCTAAAATTGGGCATAGAGCAACATGAAAGTATGGTCCACACTTAACCAGTCCTTCTATTTCCATAGTTTCCTTCAGCGTTCTTTCAGGGGCCAGCCGACCTGTGTGGATCATTCTGCTATGAGGTCCTGAAATGCTGTAACCACAGGTCACGGTCAACGCAGACTGAAGCATCAGCACTTCTGTACTTTTTCATGAGGAAGAATTTTGAATTTAACAAGCAGAAGTCAATCGTACGGTCCCACTTACAAGTAGGTGCTTCCAAGTCTCATTAATATTGTTGTGAAACCACTCATCTGTTCCAGAGCAAATAAAAGCCTCCTAGCCCCACAGCAAGAGATACCAACTCCTCTACCAGAAACCTTTCTGAAGACGCTCAGCCCAGTCCCCTCTCACTCAGAGGAAAAGGACAGAAATCAGCAGAGTCCATAACCCCACTTGGACTTTTTCTTTCTTCTGCCAGAGAACAGAATCAAATAGAGTACACGACTTGGGAAACCATGGCTATCTCTAGGATGCCAAACCCTGCCAGATTCTGCACCCAGAAATGTCTTTCTTTAAGGCATCCCAAGATCCCTCCAACCTTCTTATATAAATATCTATTATTATAGGAAATGCCCTAGATAACATGACCTTCTAAAAATTTTAATGCATGAAGAGGCTATTCTTTGGACCCACAGGGAGAAATTATTGATGCATTCATCCAACCCAATGGATTTCTTTAAAACTACTATTCCTAAGTTACCACTTTTGAAGTTGCATTGTTCTTTTCTCTTCTAGCTCATCAAGGCCGTAAGCCAGTTAATAGCTGATGCTGGGATTGGAGGCTCTCGGTTTCAACATTCGCTTGCAATTACCAATAATTTTGCTAATGGAGACAAGCAGATGAAAGTAAGAAATGCTTTGTGGGCATTTTCAAAACTGAGGAATAAAACTAAACTGAGAGCTTTTGTGAAATATCAAAATCATTAAAAAATACAGGTTCTGTATTTTGTTTAACTGAGACCCAAACTGACTGCTAATGTTGAGTTTGCTTGTTTGAATTAATAATCAATTCTAACACTTGTCATCCATTAAGTGGAATTTGCAAGATGTGTGATTGACTGGGATATCACAATAAAACTAAACACAAGCATCCAGAAATACAGTGTTTTTTTTTTCATAATCTTATTCTCGTTCAAATTTATTGGATCTTTTAGAAATTTTGGAAGACTTCTCCTTTAGTCATAGTCTGAAAAGTCCAGGGCATGGCTGAATCCAGGGATTAAAGTAATGTTTGCACATTAATTTGAAACAATAGCTGTACTCCCATGTTTATAGTGGCATTATTTACAATAGCCCAGGCATGGAAACAAGCTAAGGGTCCATCAGAATGAATGAATAAAGCAGTTGTGATGTATATATTCAGTGGAATAGCATTCAGCCATAAAAACTGAGGAAATCTTACCATTTGTGACAACTTGGATGGACATTGAAGGCATTACGCTGAGTGAAATAAGTCAGCCAGAGAAAGACAAATACTGTATGATCTCACTTATATGTGTACTCTTAACAAAAATAACTGAAAATCATGGAAAAAGAAATCAGACCTGTGGTTATCAGAGGCAGGTGGCAGGGAGTGGGGAAATAGAGGGAAGCTGGTCAACAGGTGGTCACTTTTTATTGTAAGAGAGACAAGAACTGGGGATATCAGGTACAACATGGTGACTTAGTTGTTAAGAGAGAAAATCCCGAGTTGTCATCATAAGGGGAATTTTTTTCCCCTTTTTCCCTTTTTTCTTTCTTTCCTCTGCATTGCCTCTATAGGAGAAGATGGTTGTGACCTAAACCTATTATGGTACTCATTTTATAATATATCAATCAAATTGCCGTACTGGATGCTTAAAACTCATCCAGTGATGTATGTCAGCTACTTCTGAATAAAACTGAAAAAATAATTTTAAAAAGGTTTTTTTTAATTTAAAAATTATCATCTTTTCAGACCACCTTCCCCCACCGCCTCAATTTTTGCCTCTTTCTAGCTCTCAATTCAGTTTTCCTCTTTGTTTACTTCATTTGCAAGTAGGCTTTTGCCATGAACTTACTCTCAGAAATTCTGAGGATACTGATGTATCCTATAAGTGGGAAAAGCATTTCAGGACACCTGGGTGGCACAGTTGGCTAAGTGTCTGCCTTCAGTTCTGGTCACGGTCCCGGGGTCCTAGGATCAAGACCCATGTAGGGTTACCTGCTTAGCAGGGAATCTGCTTCTCCCTCTCCTCCTGCCCCTCCCCATCTCCTCCAGCTCATGCTATCTCTCTCAGTCTCAAATAAATAAAATCACTTTTATTAAAAAAAAAAGAAAGAAAAAAACCACCTCATTCTATAATGCCAATCAAAGTCCCTGACCTGAATCTCTTTGTTTAAACCTTGTATCATATTCCCATTCCTAAACGGATCACTGGCTTGAAGGATCCATGAATATGATTGGCCAGGCCAGCTGGGTGGGCCACACAGTGGTGCCATCGAATGAAGAAGACCCTTTCAAATCACATGAACCAGAGCCAGAGAGGAGAGAGCCTCAAAGAACAGTCAGGATGCTCTTAATAGAAGAAGCTAGGTGAGCAGATAAGATGGAGTCCACTACAGTTCTTACATTCAAATGTGTACAACCACCATCAATACATGGAATCATATGTAAAGAAAGTACATACTTATGAAAAATATAGAGAATGCACCAAACTATGAAGGCAGGTGATAATTAATAGCATAACTTGAAGTGACCTACCTTAGGAATTAGGAACAGATAATGACCCAGGCTCTCTGTTTTCCAAAGAACAGCAACTTCCCAGCAGAGGTGAAAGATCTGACGAAACGTATAAGGACTGTTTTGATGGCGACAGCCCAGATGAAGGAGCATGAGAAGGACCCAGAGATGCTGGTGGATCTCCAGTACAGTCTGGCAAACTCCTATGCAAGCACCCCTGAGCTGCGGAGGACCTGGCTCGAAAGCATGGCCAAGATTCATGCAAGAAATGGAGACTTATCCGAGGTGATTAGCAAAGGCTCAGTCCTTCTCCATTGGCATTGCCCTCTTTATCAGGACAATTCATCTACAGTAGACTAGCATATTTTTCCACTCATCCAGATATGACCCGGTTATATATGATGTGCATTAAATTTGCACATCAGCTTCAAGAGTGCATAACTCCATGTAAATGATATCAAGTCAAGGCCAGAGTTGTTGGTACCAGCTGAATTGTAGGATACGAAATGCAGAACTGAATGGTAAAAGCCTAAGTCTAAGGACGATGGTTGTAAGGATGTCAGGAAATTGAGTTATGTAAGTTAATGTTCTGTATTTGAAAACAGCTTCCCTGTCATTGGACTCAGATGAGGAAGTTTGCCACGAGGGTGAGTAATCTCAGGCTGGGGTAATCTGTCCTTGTTTGCAGCTAGTCTGAACTGGGGCTGGAAGGATTAACGCTCTCACGAGCCATGTGAGGAGAGCGCACTGTGTGAAGGTTATAAATCAACAGATAGCTTTTATACACCCCCTCCAACACCAGGTGGATTTTTTATGCAGCAATTCACAGCCCTCAAGTGGTTTCCAGACATCAAATGGGAAACTTCTGCCTTATTCTCAAAAAGACACCCCTTTGGGGAAGAGATTAATTTGTCTTGGATAATCCTAACACCTGAAGTTCTTCTAAATGTAAATGAGGGATCCTGGGATAGAAATAGAGCTAATCAGAAACCGTGGTTGGAGGCAATTTGGTGGGACAAGAATGAGAAACTCCAGTTCCCTTGGAAGGCCCAGAAAATAGAGAAATAACTCCACAAACTTCAAAGGGAAAAGCTGGAGTTATTTGGACCCCTTAACAGGTCAAGTTCTAGTACGTGCTCAGGCAATGTTCAAGGCTTCTCAGGAGACATGAGAGGACGATAAAATCACCATATAATGTGGTAGGTGGGTGCACACATGTCACATTAGGGCCACACTATTTAATCAAGTATCACCGTGTGAAGTGATCATCTTAAAAGCAGGGGATGTTCCAAGAGGGCCATTACTGGTAGTAGAAAAGGTAAGAAGGCAGCTTAATTTTACCCCCCATTTAGATCCTGACGCTATAGCTTGTAGTTTTAACAAGGAAAGAGAACTGAGGATTTTAAAAATATATACATTAGACTTAGATATCAAGGAGGGAAGGTACTTCTATTGAAAAATTCATCAGGTCAGCTCATTCACCCCCTTGAAGACTACACCCAGATAAACACAAACAATAATTCCAAAATACGTGTTTTATTCTTGATTGCGAACTGTTTAGAAATCAAATCGATGCTTGTTTTTGATTCTTTTATTAACAGGATTCCTCCACATACTCTCACATGGAATCCTGACTCACCCTGAGATTCGTCCTTATCAGACGAATAGTAAAATCCACACTGTGCTTTCCTCTGAAACTGTTTTCTTTTTTATTACAGGCTGCAATGTGTTACATCCATATAGCTGCCCTCATTGCAGAATACCTGAAAAGAAAGGGTAAGACAGCCATGTGCAGGGAGAAAAGTCGAGAAGTTGACATGTCGAAACTGAAATTACAATTAACTTATTAATTTTAGATTGTATTAATCTCAATTGTTTTCTATTAAGTCACACTAATTTTCACAGATACTTCTAATTATACTGTACTTATGAATTTTAGCTCGTGTCATTATCATGTTTATTTTATGTACAAAAAGGCTGACTCATCCGTGTCTCAGTCCAAATGAGAATGTTTCATTGGTTAATGATTAATAGTCTCATAAGCTTGTATTAACATCAACATGTAGCAATGTCTTAACCTCATCTTGCACTACCATAGGTTACTGGAAAATGGAAAAGATTTGCACACCATCCCTGCTCCCGGAGGATATCCACCTCTGTGATAGCTACCCATTACTAACAGCTCCTGGTGGAGGAAGTGAGTGGCCTAACTTTCCCGCATCAACTCCTTTACACCCATGGAACAGTGCAGAGGAAATCACGTTGCCGCTTAAAGTTTACTCTGATGAAACTCTGAAATGTATTCTTAAAAGCAAAAACTATCTCAGACTTTCATGACTCTCACTGTAAAAACCTGAAGCTCTTACCATTCCAAAACGTAACCAAATTTATGAAATTTAGAACTCAAAAGTTCTCAGCACATAGAATTGCATCTTAGCCAGTATTTAGGATTATGAGTCATGTCCATATTTGCTACTTATCTGCATACTAGTTTCCCCTTGGGATTTTATTCAAATATTGTTTAAAGTTGCAAGAGAGATCCATTTTAATTTTAAAATGTAATAAAACAACTCGTTCAAAACAAAAAATGACAAAAATATATATGCAGGACTCTATAATCAACATGTTCCATTTTCTTTTTTAAAAGCCCCCTAAACTGATTCAGACACTTTATAACACATAATAATGTATAAGATTGATTTCCTTTAATTAAGAATATGTCATCTTTAAAATTTGATGAAAGATTTTGTAACAATAACTAAAGAATTACTCTTTGTAAAACATTTGGCAATATAGCTAATCCATTTAACCTGTTTTCTCTTGCAAAAGTTTGTTTAAACCCAAAGGTTATGCCCTGCAATCTATTTCCTAATGCTCTCTTAACTTTCAAAATGTAGTGGAAAGCTCTGTGTATGAAAAACAGAAATAAATCTTTAGATAATAAGATCAAAATAACTGAACAAAAGGTAAATGGACTTTGCTTACAGTATTTTGGAAACATAATTAATCCCTTATTCTTTTAAATATGCATATATTTTTTAAAGAATCTCAGTGGATTTTGAAAATAAGGCATTTGAACCAAATGACCAAAGTGAAAGGTGAGACAGTGATGTCACTTGTTTGAGGGGGAGACCAGACCTGACATCATGGCTTGCGTCCATGCTAAATGCAGGATCTTCCTGCTTAGTTCCACACCTGTGATGTAGCTTCATTTGTATATGCACATCACCAAACTCATCGCTGTTTTGTCTAAGGTATCCTTCTTCTCCATCTATTTTATATTATAATCAGACACCATCTAGCTCTATAAAGATGATTTCAAATTCTAACAAAAATCGAAATTGAAAAAACCTGATAAAAACTAGGGGTCAGTTTGAGAAATTGTGGAGGCGTATATCCCAAAATATTGTGTGAACCTTTAATATTCAAAAAATGTTAAATACCCATTTCCAGATCTAAAGTAGCACTGGACTGTAACATACCTATTGAGAAAAGAATGTACTTGTTTAGTAAACTATAAGGAAGATGATTTTTTATGATACATTAACATATATTCATTTCTATTGCCGTATATCTGAAGTCCTCAATATACTTTTATATTATGATGCTTCTTAGAGGAATAAAGTATCCCTTCAGTACAAAGTGCACATAATAAGAATATAGGCAAAGATAAGCAACCCCAGAAAGTACAATTATAATACTATAATTATTTTCCATAACCCAGCAACCCTATCTCTCCCTTCCTACCCCCAGCAACCCTTTGTTTCCTGAGATTAAGAGTCTCTCATGGTTTGTCTCCCGCCCCAGTCCCATCTTGTTTCATTTTTCCCGCTTACCCCCCATGACCCTCCACGCTACCTCTCAAATTCCTCACATCAGAGAGATCATATGATAATTGTCTTTCTCTGACTGACTTATTTCAAGTATTAGCTATAATTTTAAACACTTGTCCCACGTAAGGTCCCACACTGGACTGTATACTGGCAATATCTTGATTAATTTCCTGTAATGAGTCTTTGGGTTAGGTGCTATCCGGGCCTCCTGTTTTCAAGTGAGAAAACCAAGAGAAGTGATACAACCTGACTCAGGGTGCATGGTTAGCTTGTGACAGGGCCAAAGTTCAAGGGCTACTTCATCACTCTAAGCTGTGCTCAAATTCCCCACTATTCAGCTCCAGTCCTTCCTCTGCGAACATTGCCCATGATCAACTGTCTTTATATATTATCTGAAGAGCCAGATCTTTTTCTTTTTATCTTGGTAGCCACGTGCTAGGAAAATTTAAGAAAGTTTCTAGATAATGCAGAAGAGTAAAAACTGGCAAGTAATAAGCATCGTTTCCATAATGCACTGACCACACCAGGTGTTTTCTCAAATATCAATGTTTTGAATCCCTTCAGCCATCCCTTGTGATAGATAGTGACATCTTCATTTTAACAAAGAGGGAGAAGCAGCCTCAAAGAGTCTGGCTAAATTAGGGCTTTGGAACTGTGTCTATCTACAAATTCTGCATTCTGTCCGTAATTCTATGCCAGCTTCTAAAAGAAAATATGTCACCTGAAAAATGATACAAAATTTTAAAACAGGATCATTAGTTGCCCTGGGAGAGACTATTTATCAACAGAATTATCTGCCCATCTCATTGACTGAGTGAGTTTTATTGTACTACCACTTGTAATATCATGAAGAAAGGCACTATCTATTCCAAACAGGATTTGACTCCATTAATAATGTCCCATTTTGCTTGGTCCTCTCAAGGTATGTTCTCTATGGGCTGGCCAGCTTTTCTGAGCATCACACCAAATATTAAAGAAGAAGGAGCAATGAAAGAAGATTCGGGAATGCAAGACACACCATATAATGAGGTTAGATCAATATAATCTAGTGTAGAGTAACTGAGTAAAAAAAAAAAATGCATTGAAGTGTTGTTTTTTGTTTTGTTTTTCCCCATTTTTTAATAATTTATTTTATTTTTTCAGTGTTCCAAGATTCATTGTTTATGCACCACACCCAGTGCTCCATGCAATACATGCCCTGCTTAATACCCACCACCAGGCATTGAACTATTACATTAAGCTAAATATGGAGGAGAAAAAATCTTATTCAGAAATCAAATTACTGTAGAATTACTTAGGCTAAATGAAAGGCAGGCTAAAATTTAAGCTGAGATTAATAGATCTCAAATTCCATTGCAGAAGCATAACTTTCAATGAATATTTAAACTAAACTTTACTTCTCTAAATGGACCCAAATATATAATGTTACCTCTTCTATAAGACAAAGGATGATGAGAATTTCATGAGCTGGCCACAACTTCTTTTTAATGCATTAAAAAGTTTGTTTGTAAATACACCTGAACAGAAAAGCTCACTAGTTTCTGGGAAAAAAAAAAAGCCTTTATTTGTAAACCATGGTTATTTTTCATTAATTCAAAAGAAGCTTTCTAGCGACAATTACATAGCAACAATTCTGATAAAGAAAACAGAGCTCCCTCATCAACTAAATAAAATATTTCATAAGCTAATTTTTTAGACTTTAATGTTACATATATTGAAAAAAAAGGATACATAAAGCAAGTCTGGGGGTGGATTTTAATTAAATTTTATATATGGTTTATGTCAATTTAGTATATCTTGCAAATAAACAGTAAATGCAACATGTTTGTTAACTATTTCAAATAATGTTTAAGAATCTTTTCTTCAAAGACATTGTTGAAAAGATTCCAATAATAATATTCACTTGCTTTAGTGAGCATATAATTTGATTCAGCTGAGTATTTATTAAATCACTAGTGTATGTGAAGCAGTTAAGCACGGAGGACAAAAATAAGTAAGACATAATGCTGACTATCAAATAGCTTAGAAGCTTGAGAAGGACAAACTCTTTTCAGGGTGGAGAGGAGCCAGTCGAAGACCCAACAATTCTAAATCTAGGCAATTAAAAGGAAAAAACTTTTTAAGCAACCGTGGTTGGGGTGCAGGTGGATGGAACATATATGAAAGCTCTCCAGATTTTTGCACTGGATCTTGGCATGGACAGGACTCGAAGGTGCCAGATGAGAAAATAAGGTTTTTGTAGATGCCGCCACAGCACAGGTGAATGTGTGGAAGTGCAAAAGTATTCTGAGATGGAGTGGTACAGGCTGGGGTAACCAAAGTCCCAAGTCAGTGGCAAGTGGCGGTGGGAAGACTGAAAGGGAGGTGGCGCCTGATCATGGAGCTCCCTCAATGCCATGCTAGAGAGTTTGGATGGCCATTCAGAGACACTGGACTTCCTACAAAGGTTTAGGGCAGCGGAGAGCTCATGATCAGATACACATTTTAGAAAGAAAGATTCCAGGAGAACAACACATGGGATGGACCATAGCAGAAAACAGATTACCAGAAGACCACGGTGAGGTCTGCAAGTGAAGGAACAGGGGTTTGATCTAAGGTAGTGACCATGGAAAAGGAAAGGACTAGACAGAGCTGAAGGCATTTCATAGATTCAAATTAGTAAACTTAAAGGACTAATTCGGTGATGGAAAGAGAAGAATCCAGGAAGATGCCACTATCCCTTCTAGGATGAGTGTGAATAGCGATATCAAAGACAGGGAACACACTACTAAGAAAACTGACAGTGTAACAGTTTTGAAAACAAGCTTCAGGGATGAACCACAAAGTGTGCACTGTGTTTACACAATCATGTAAAAATCTTATTTTGATTTGGGGGATTGCAGAATATCCTGGTGGAGCAGCTCTACATGTGTGTGGAGTTTCTTTGGAAGTCTGAGCGATATGAACTCATCGCTGATGTCAACAAACCCATCATCGCTGTCTTTGAAAAGCAGAGAGATTTCAAAGTACGTTTTCTGAGGCCAGACCTTGATCAAAACATCTTGCTTTAAATTGGGGAATTATTTGCAATTTTCAAAAGGGGAAACTTCCTGTGTTTTGTGTCAGCATCACCGTCATGAAACCCTTTGATTTACGGTTTCAGAAATTATCAGATCTCTACTACGACATTCATCGATCGTACCTAAAAGTTGCAGAGGTGGTCAACTCGGAGAAGAGGCTCTTTGGTCGCTATTATCGTGTAGCATTTTATGGGCAGGTAAGTTCACCAGATGGCCTCTACATTCTGTTAAAAAAATGAAACTTCATCTCTCGTTCTCTATGAGACATGCCAAGGGACTGAGAGGATGTGTATGTGTCTGGGTATATTTGAGGGGGTTTCTGGAAATGAGGGTGGTATATTTGTCCATGGGAAGGTAGTGAACTAGGAACAAAGGGGCAGAGAAATCCAGGGGTCTTAATACAGATCGAGTTAAACCAGTGATTTCTAAATTCTTGGAAAAAGAAAGCATCTTTTTTTCAGCATCTTTTTCTTCCCCAATATCTAATTAGAGTTTCACATCCTACGGTAAAGTGAAATTAAATTGAACGTATTTTGAGGAATGAAATTCATAGCATTCTGGGAAATAAAGAATTCCTAGGGCCTCCACCATATCAAAGCCCTTTGACTTTACAGTCACGCATTTTCTTTCCTCCTCCTTCTCAACTACCACAGATTCCAGGCAGAACACCACATGTCATTTTTTTTTTCTATATTGCAGGTCAGTAAAACTGTCGAGTTATCTTCCTCAGCTTCCCACCTTAGCAGTGAACCAGAATAATAACCTTAGTGAGCCATAGAATTAGCCAGAAAATTAAGTAACATATTCTCTATTAATTAGGAATGTCTCTGAGCAGTTCTTTAAGAAAAAACCCAGGCACCACTCTGCTTCTTCTCAAGAAGGCTTGTAACACGATGACATTGCAGCAGGGATTCCTCAGACTCTGATGTGTGTGCATGAACATCCCATCTTTTTATTTTCATAGTTGGAATGACTCTGCCCTCTTGTTTCCTTTCCTATACTTCCCTCATATAAAACAGTGTTTCCCATAGCTGCTTTTTCTCCTTGGAATGTTCAAAAGCAGCAGCTGAAGAAGTGAAACCCAGCATGGTCATTCCAGATTGTTTGCCATTAAAAAAATATCTGTTTTCCCCTAATCACCAAAGGCAGCTTAAAAACTAACTTCTGAATTAATAAAGATTAGCTTCTCTCTACTTGGAAAGAGAAGTGTTACCCATTGGCCACTTACCGTAAGTGAATTAATCCAGCTCAGATTTTCCTCCCCACATAGCTTCAGCAGGACTGCAGAGATAGCCAAAGCTGGGGAAGATGGTCCGCAGGGAGAGACTGAATGTCGACACGTGTGGGGTCCCAGGAAAAGAATTAGAACTATTTGAAATGATGGTGTACATTGAGGGAGAAAATGGAGGAAGCTTCAGGAAGGACAAGAAAGATAAGGGAATGATATCTTGACCATCATGAGGAAAAGAAGCAATATATGACCTTAGTGAAACATTAGCAAGAAAAATGGCAGAACGCCTCATTGAGAAGGAAATGTGGGCGTTGAGGGATGGCAGAAGGAAAGATGGGGTTTTCAGGGAATGGCCACAGGCTAACTGAACAGCAGAGAAATGACAAACAAGATGGGTACTCAGCCAACCAAGATTCGAATCTACAATTCTTGGGCAATCCTTCCAATGAAAAAGTAGTAGTTTGCCATGAATAGTGTGGTCTTGAAAGCCATATTGCCCACCTGATGGTTTCCTCCAGCCTGTCTCTAAAATAGGGATACTAAACAGGTAGAAACAAAGGCTGCTGCTTTCCTACCAGATTTTAATGTGGGTGTTTACTCTTTTCTTCTTTTGGTCTTGATGGTTCCAGGCTGTGGTAAGTTTTCTCTCCCTCTCTGTTTGCATGCTGTAATAATCCTCACACTTCCCTCCATATGGTCATACTGAACCTTAACTTTTTGTGTGCCAATCAACGTTTGGTACAAAGCTGAGATTATCCTGCTTCCCTTCATTTTAGAGTCATCCCGCATTTCTTGAACTAAATGTGTTTATTCCAGTTATCTGAATTACAAAAATGTATCATTTACTTTTCACGTATATTATCATTCTACACAGGTAAATGTAGTTTAAAAACCTGCATAAACACACATACCCTGTGTGCACACCAGATAAATATGAGCACCGCGTACTTGTAGTATGTGTAGAGTAGATTTGGTATTAGAGATGGTCTGTTCCTTTCAGACCACTGGGAATTACAGCTGATCAAGAAGGGCATGATGGTCAGATTTTTAGAAGTTGGAGTGGTTGCCATTGACGGGCACCTTCCCAGGCTCCTCAAAGAACCTTGTTCCTTTCCACATAAGTATTGTGGAGAAATAGGGCTCTCTGTGGTGGTGAGCTCTGAGAATTCTCAGCAGTAATGGTCTTGATGCTCAACGCATAAGATGAGCAGTGGACTAAAGTTTAACCCAATCGGGCAGATTAAGTCTCCTAAAGATACAGAAAGAAGTGATGTAACAAATTGTGGAAAGCCAGTAGAGGCAGAAATAACATGCCAGGACCTAGAGCTCTGTGACACCAAAGAATTTGCTTCCCTTTGTGAACCATGTAAAAGTGCCTGTATTCATTCATTTTTTTACCTACAAAAATGATTCAACATAATGATTGCTGATTAAGCCAGAAAGACAAATTCTTTAATTATCCACACATTGCCTGTCCACATTCAGCTCTACTCACCTGACCACTATATACTTTTTTGTAATTCTTTAAGCCCTCCCATGTCCATACCAGGATTTTCTACCTTTATTTATAAAATGGGGAGCATGGGTCCTTAACTCACCTACTAAAAGAATACTTGAAAACCCTTGTACTAAATAGACTGGGGAAGAGGGCAGGGGGAATAACTGGGAAGAGCTATTTTCAAATGACCTAACTTTGTTCTTTTTGCAGATTTCTCAATAATATGTGCTGATTGCACACTTGGTGTGTGTGTATATATATATACACATACTATGTATGTATGTGTATATATATATATATTCTCAATAGTCTTTTATTAAAAATTCCAACCTAAGCTTAAAAGTGTTTTGTTAAATCCACTGAGGCATGGTACTTTATAAGCTCAAACCCCAGCTGCCTCTGAACAAAAACTAACGGGGGTCGTCTTGGAACAGAACCATTGAGAGCCTCAGTCATCAAATGAAATTCAAATATCTTTCCCAGGACACCAAATGGAGAATGTGAACTATGGTATTCAACAGGAGCAGACGGTGCACATCAATTTACACTTGGTGATAAAGAAATACCAACTAGATATGAACATTTCCCTGAACGTGTGCAGAAGGAAGGTTCCAAAGATCTAAGATAAAGTCTTAACTGCTTGATTAGCATAATCCCCATAGTCAGAAATAATTTCTTTTTCATCACGGTACTTTATGTCTCTGTAAAACTCATCTTTTAATATCCAAATTGGCATGTCTCACAATCATGTTGCAAAGATTATAGAAATGTAATATGCAATAGGCTCTTTGCCTCCACAAGGCCTTTGGGTAAATATTTCAGTGTCCCGTGTGGATAGAGCTTTCATTACCTAGCATTGGCTAGAGTAGTTAATATTATGTCTGCAGTGATCCAGACAATAGAAAACAAGTTGAAAACTGTTCTTTTGTGGCAAGGAGTTTTAAAATTGCAATTCTTACACATGAATTTTCTAATGCAGCACCTGGCATCATTGACTATGGAAATAATTTTACGCAAAGCAGCCTATATATGGCACTCTCCAAAGTGTCCCTAAAGTATTCACTTCCAGAGTAATGAAACAACAAAAGAGAGCAAACATCAGCTATAGTCAGTGAAATATTTAGGCTCTAATAGTTAGCATGTAAGAAAGCAAGTGAATGCCCATTGCATAACTTAAAACATCAGATGCTCCCGGAATGAATAAATGAAAGGCTGAGGGAAATTTTCTTCTGTTGACCAAAGGATATAGAGTCCAGGATTCCCGGTCATGCCTACACCAGTGTAGACATATCTCAGAATCTTGATAGAAAAAAGATTAGGGAAGGAGGGAAGAGGCATGCATAGTTTAAAAAACAAAACAAAACAAACAAACAAAAAACACCTCTCCATTTTGGGTTGTGTTACATCTTTCTGGCTCCCCACCTATATGAAAGCCATTAATATAAAATATATTTTAATACATATAATTAGTATACAAAGTATGTATAGAAAGGAAGGTTTATATTTACATGAAAACATTTCTCTGCATTCTTGTCACTCCTCTTCTCTTAGTATTTAAATACTTTCTGGGCCACATTTATATGCAAGACTCCTCTTAAGATGCATTCCTTCATTTGCGAATTTTGAATTACTTAAGTGTAATGGCAGGGGCACCTATATTTGACATCCCAATAATGATTCAAGGCCATTGTAAAAACTTACAAAAACATCTAAGAAGGAGTCAAGGAGTGGATTTTAGTTGTCAGTTTCTGAAGTGCATTTTTATCATAATCTATTGCCTTCCAGTTCCGTAATCTATGTGTGCTAACTCTACTGATTCAGAGTCGTTGTTTAACTAGCATAGATGCTGTTTCCTAACAACGACTGATCAGAACATTTATCACATTGTACCGTCACATTTAGAGAATCAAACTAGCAAGGGAAATGCACATTTCCCACTGCTTTGAAATGCAGTCTACTCATAACCATGGGGCGAAAACAAAATGGAAATTGCTCCTGGATTTTCGTCTCCTGGGTCTCTAGTTCTAAATCATCTATTTCATAGACAGAGCTGGACTTGAAAACTTCCCTAAGATAGTGTCCTGTGGCTCAGTGGGCTCTGCTTTGATGGTTTCCCGGGTGAAAGGGAGGTGCATATTCCAAATATCTTCAAAGCTGGCTTTGATCCAGCTCCAAAAACTCTTTCACGATCCCAGGAAGACAGCTGATCAAATTCTTAATTCTGTTACTTCAGCTCCTTTCTCCTCATTTTGGAAAATAGTCACAACATGTGGATGTTTCCAGGCTATATACATAAATAGTCACAACTTCTTTCTGATCAATCACTTACCAAAATACTGAAGTCACCTCAGTAGACTTTTTATAATTAGGAAAATTGTAGAGTCCATGCAAGAGAGGCGGAGGCTGTGTATTTTTAAGCACTCGAAGCTCAGTGAAGCTGTTTTCCCTGCACGTTAGCCAGAGCTCAAACTGCTCTAGCGACACAGAATGTTCTTCACCTCGCTCTCCTCCTCGTCCCAGCTACCACACGCTGAAGGCCTACTGTGTGCCAGGCCCTGTTCTTGAGGCCTCCCACTAGATTTCGGAGTCTGTGCCATTTCCTATCCCCAGATCAAGGTGCGGGGATGAAAGAAGGTCACAGCGCATGACCAAGGCCACGCGGTCATAATAATGACAAGAAAATCCCGCTTCCCACCTCTCCTTTCCTGCTGGCCCTGGACTCAGATATCTGTTAGAGGAAAAAAAATCACACAGCAACAGAGAAATCGCGGCAGGCTGGAGGTCACGCGGGAACCGAGCCAGACGTCACTTACCCCACCAAGTCTTGAGGAGTAACCGCGAGGTGCTTTGCATGCTCCCGACACTCCTAGTCACTTCTTAAAGTGGTCTGGGGTGAGGGTACTCTAATATTCAGCGGTGTTTGGTCGTGAACAGTCTCCAAGAAATCGTCCAATAAAAAACACTTTGATTAAAATCTATGGAATCTTTTCCAGCTATACCTGGTGCAAATATACCCTTTTTTAGATGTATGTCCTCTGAGAACTCTTTCATTCATCTGGTTATTCATTCGACAAATGTAGAGTGAAGTTCCCCTAAAGACCAGCACTGTGCTAAACACTGAACATGCACTGTTGAACCAAGATGCTTCTCTGCCTTTAAGAGGCCCAGAGTCGATTCAGGAAATGCACAAGGACGCAGGCAACCCCCTGCTTGATGAGGCCCGTGCTGGTGCATGGGCCCTGCTTGTCATCTTCTGGTGCAGCCCACTTAGGATACACAGCACACGCCCAGAGTGGTCCCACCTGGACAGATGGGCCCTTTGATCATTATTCTTAGATCACCTCGCATGATAGCATTAGAGCACTTTATGCATGTTTTATTACATGTAATGAATATCGTTTTAGTCAAACATAATAAAAACAAAGCACAGCTAAGATTCTTTCTCACATGCACTATCTTCACTTGGTCCTCGAGAGCTCTTTCCATGGGGTAGATTCTGCAGTCAGGAGAAAACCGTAGGTGCTTGGGTTCTTAACTCCCAGATTCATCTAGTCTTCTGAGGTCACGTGTATTCCACAGGAAAGATGTGTCTGTGTCTCTTCAAAAGGAAGGAGTTATGAAGACTGCTCACTGAGCAATCCTCAGATAATGGAATCCTATGTTCCCCCGGTTTCAAATCAGACAACTGCAATTAGTAGAGGCTAAAACCTACCTGCACCTATGGCATAAAAATGATGGCATGGTTACTATTTTGAATCCCAATTCTAGCTTTGCAAGAATGCAAAAGATCTATGAGTAAAGTCAGCTGAGTGATGAAATGGCGTATGGTTGCATCGGACCTCTGAAGACATATTACAATTACTTTTTAAAAATAGCAGTACTTGGGAACAGATCATATGTCATTTTTGTGATGATGACGACCCCCGGTATAATGGCTTTGCAGCTAACACGACGTGGGATGCATATCAATGCATGACTTTAGAAACCTTTACAGGACCTGCAGAGCTTCCTATGCTAGTTTTCAAAGACGCGCAGACCTTATTTTAAAGAAGGCCAAAAATTACTGCAGACTCTGTGTTCTACCCCAGGCTGCCACATGAGGGCATTCTTCTCCCAAAATGTATGCAAGCAGGGTTTACCCCTGATTTCTACAAACAGGGAAAATATGTGTAAGATTATCTCATAAAGCTCTTTAGCCTGGTCAGGAGTGTTTCATTAACAACTGATTCGAACATGATATTTTGTTTTCTTTACCTGACATTTTCTGATTGTGAATTTTATAGGGTGCTAATCCATGGCTTGGACGACAGTGAAAGACTGAATGTTTTGTTTTCTTGTGCTTTGCAATTTAGGTCCCTAAAAAATTTAGTTTCCTAAAAAAGTTGTTGGTTCATTATGTCTCTCCATTAGGGCTTTTTTGAAGAGGAGGAAGGTAAAGAGTATATTTATAAAGAGCCTAAGCTGACGGGCCTCTCTGAGATTTCCCAAAGATTGCTCAAGCTCTATGCAGATAAATTCGGAGCAGAAAATGTGAAGATAATCCAAGATTCCAACAAGGTAAAGGAAAGCCAGTATTCATGCAAATGTGAGAAAATGACTCATTTTTAAAATATATTTATTAAATTTTTCATTTTTTTTCCTGACTGTGCAAAGTAAACCACCTCAACTATTTTGGGTGTTTTGCTCATTTGTTTATTGGCTGGTTGACTGGTGATTTTTTTATCATTTGTCAATAATATTGCACATGCTTATTCAAGTAACTTTTAGGTAGTCTTATAAACAATTTACTAAATGCTCTATTTCTGCCACAGGTTATTTGCATTTGAATGGCAATCTAAGGGTTAAAGTGATTTGGGCCAATGGTGGAGTTGGAGGAAGCAGCAAAATGTATTTATTCAGTCATGGAGGTCTTGGGGATGATACCAAATTTGAAATCTGTCCTCTGTGGCAGTGGCAGGCTTGTATTAACCCAAGAACATTCATTTTACTTCCTCATGGCTCCATGAATCAGGGGCTTACATCTTCTGATTAGATTACTCAGAATCAGATCTTCTAATATGCTTTCATTCATTTAGCCAACTTTTATCAAGCACCCACTTACTACATGCCAGGCCCAGAACTAGGAGCTGGGACACATGGGGTCTTTTCCTTCCAGGGCTCACAATTCACATGGGGTTAAGAAGAGATGAATACATGCAAACGGTTAATTAAATCGAGTCCAGTAAAGGACCACCAGAGACTGGGTCCAAGTCACGTGGAGAACAGCTCATTCTTGGCTGGGCAATACTCCACAGAGGAAGAATGTTTGCTCTGGGCATTGCAGAGCAAGAAGGTGTCTGCTGCAAGCAAAGGGCATTCTGAGAAGCCCAACAGAGGCAACGCCAGGGGGAGATGAAAGAAGGAAATGTGTTCAGAGGATGGTAGGTCTTAGAATCACAGGTTGGAGAGAAGAGGGTGGCAGAGTGAGAGCGCCAGAAAAGCTGGCTTGTGCGCAGGTATAGAGACCATTCCTAGGCCACAAACGAAAAGGTCTTTTTTCCCCTGTCCTCTTTTATACAACTTGTATTTGGAGGGATATGGGCCTGAGACTCCTGGGTCTGGGCAGAAGCTGTGACATGGGCTCATCATTCACCCCCTAGCTGAAATGGTACAATCCCCTTCCTCAGGAAGGTGGACAGAACCGGAAACAGCCTTACCGTGGCTCTCCTAAATAGGGGGCATGGACAGAGTTTCTAGTGGGAGGAGAAAACCATCAAATTTGTGTCAGATCACTGGAGTCTTCACTGCACCAGAAGACCTCCCATCAGCTGCTGATCCCTTTTGGAGAAACTGAGTGGCCGCTTGGAATCTCCTTTTTATTTTTTTTTAATCTGTAAAGTGATTACAATCATACTCATCTTACAGTATAATTTTTAAAAGCATTATAAAGAAGTTCTCGAGCTTCCTCAAATCGCTGGAATCAGATAGGTGGCAAGTGGTAAAACAGATGGAGAAAACTGGAGGAAGTTGGAAAATTCTTCCAGAAATCATTAGAAAAGAGGCTAAGACTCCCCTCTTCCAACCTTGAAAAACAGCAAAAGTCATTCCCTGGCTGTTCTTGGGACTCCCAGCCTGCCTGCCTTGTTTGAGAAGCCTATTCACCAAAGCAGAGTTAGTACAGAAACTATCTAGGATGATTTATTGCAGATAAAAGAAAGAATTAGAGAAACTGAAAATTAAAATATTGGCAATCATGAGATAGGCAAACCAGTTAATCCCTTCCTTCCACATATCAAGCCCAGAGCCCGTGGCCCAGTCTAGGTACATGGCTGAATGGTAGAGGGACCAAGAGATATATTTCTACTCTCAAGAAGCTTGTAATTTAGGCAAAGGTAGGGGCATTCATTACAGAAGAGAAAGAAGATCAAAGATTAAATGCTATGCCCTAGGCAGGTACTTAGGTTTCCAAGGACTTCCACTACTTGAAGGGCTGGCTCCAGTCCCTCTTCTGCAACCATCCTGAACATAGTCCAGCCAGTTCCCCTTCCTGTAGCTTCAGTTCACACAGCTCGGAAGTGATCCCGCCGCCTACTTTCCCCAAGCGGACAGGAACAGACCCCTTGGGAGCCGAGGTGAGGGGTCGCAGAGCCTGCTTCTTGCTTCTAGGAGCCCCTGGGGCTCACCACTCCTTCTTTTGTCTTAATGTGCTTACCCAGGTAAACCCCAAGGATTTGGACCCCAAATATGCCTACATCCAGGTGACCTATGTCACGCCATTCTTTGAAGAAAAGGAAATAGAGGACCGGAAGACAGATTTCGAAATGCACCACAACATCAACCGCTTCGTCTTTGAGACGCCCTTCACGCTGTCGGGCAAGAAGCACGGCGGGGTGGAGGAGCAGTGCAAGCGGCGCACGGTCCTCACCAGTAAGTGCTGAGCGCCTCGCGCAGCCTTCCCCTGGGGGCTTCTTCTCTGCGCTGCTTCTCTCCGGGTGTTTCAGGCTTGCTGACAAGTACCCAGGACGTGCTGAAGTAGATATGTTTGCCCGGAAGCGCCGCTTGCCCCTCCCTGGGGAAGTCGAGGAGAAGAGAAATTCTCAGTAGAGTTACTTGATGCACCTCTTCCCTTTAGACGTTCTGGCCGTCAAGGTCATGGTGTCCTCGCCTTGGGAAAGGCCCTGAACTTAATCGGGCTCTCTCTCTGAGCCAGCCCCCAGGGACTTCAGGATTTTGCAGCTCGGAGACCTGTGTGCTTTGGGACCAAATTTTAAACCAGTCTGGAATTCGGGCTCCTCATCAGTTCCTTCCAGTACTGTCTAGATCTGTTCTATGAGCTAGTCATCCTTTCATGTATTCAGCAAACGTATCACAAGGGCCTGCGAGGTGCTGGGCACTCTTCTGGGAATTTAAATAAATGAACCCCGAGTCTTGCCCTCATGGTTTTCACGGTCTTATAGGAGAAAACCAAGTAAAGCAGGAAATCCAGATGAGCATAGGATGAGAAAGAAAATGGGAAGGTACAGGACATCGGCCTGCTGGATGAGCGGGTTGGGGTGATAGGGGGGAGGAGTGGGTTGTGCGCTTAAGGCAGACCAAAGAAAAAAAGAGCAAAGGTATTCTGGAGGTCTCTTGAGAGATGAGCAGTCCTGGATTGCTCAATAGATACAAGAATAGCAGTGACCCAAATTACAGGAAATATTCATCTTCAGCAAGTTTTCCAGAACTTTTATCATCAAAAAATTAGAACAAAGGTATTGTAATATATGCTATTGAGTATACATTTAACATTCGTTAGTGTGGTTTAGTATAGCTTTTATTTGAATTATAAGTTGAGGAGGAAGCTATAATCTTTCCAGTGTTTCAAGACTCTAAAAGCCTTAACCCAGCCCATAGATGAGTAGTTGTTGGCTAGCCAAGCATGGAAAAGCAAGCCAGGCCACAGTAGCTGGGCCCAAAGCTAAGAGATGTGAGACGCCATGGTACACTGGAGGAAAAATAATTCACATGTACAGAAACCAGGCAGGGAGGATGGTGCTGTGTGAAAAAAAAAAAATACACACACACACACACACACACACACATACACACACACACACAGTCTGGACCTTTAGGTGCACCCCAGACTTCCTATCCCTCAATCTTTATATTCTCTTGCATTTCTTTTATGCAGCGAGTCACTTGTTCCCATATGTGAAGAAGAGAATACAAGTCATAAGCCAGTCGAGCACAGAACTGAATCCTATCGAAGTGGCGATTGATGAGATGTCCAAGAAAGTTTCTGAGCTTAACCAGCTTTGCACGATGGACGAGGTGGACATGATCAGACTGCAGCTCAAAGTCCAAGGAAGTGTCAGCGTGAAGGTAGGCGCGTTGAGAATAGAGAGGCACCTGGTATGAAGCACAGCGTGGCATAAAACACCTTAGAAATTTTTTTACAAAAGGGATAAGTGACATTTTTCTCTGTGTGATACCGTCCAGCAACTTTATCTGAGTCTTTTAAATTTTATTTCGCCATAAATACACATGGAGGGTACCAAACACCAAGAAATAAGCCTTTTTTTCTTTTTTTTAATTTTAGCCAAAACAAAATTTCTTCCTCTTCCATCCTCCTTTCACATCTTCTCTGAATAAACTACATTCTATATTCTAAAATCAAGCCAATGAATTAATTAATGAATAATAAATGTGGCTTTCTCATAAATATCTGTCAGTAAGAGCCTTATGAAAGTGTTCCAAAACAAAATTTTTAAAAATATGTTTCAGTTCATAAGATATGTGTCAGTATTTATCTGACTATCGGAGGCCTCAGAAGCAGCAGATGGCCTGTTCATCATGGGGGATTAAAGAATATATAAGACACAAATTGTTTACAAAAACATAAAGAGTGTTTAGGAAAATCAACAAGGTGGGCACAGGCACTAGCAAGAATGTTACCCCCCAGATCTGAAGACTGAGGGGTGAGAAGAGTGAGTAGAAGCAGAGAGAGAGCTGGGACAGCCAACTGGTGAGACATACAGAGGTGCCTCAGCTAGACAGAGGACCACAAGGAGGAAACCCTGAGTCCAAAAAAACCCTGACCAGCTGGGACTAGGGAGAGACAAGTGAGGCCCTCGCCTTGGGCACAGAAGGGCATCAAAAAACTCAGTATCTAAGAAAAAATAATATTAATGCACTATTTTTTTAAAATAAAAAATAATGGAAAAAATTTATAATGAACCAAGAGTTCACATTTTAAATAAAAACAGGCCAGTAACCATGGCATATGGAACTACACTGGAGCCTGAGGCAAAAGGAAAAATCAGCAACGCAGATCCTGATATTGACCTGCTCTCCTCTTTAGCACCTACCTCTCATCTGTGTCCCCCATGGCTGACTCAAAGTAGTAATAATAATAAATCCTTTAAAGCCAGAAGGCGAAAGAACCATTGCTATCCTCCAAATGGAGCAACTTCCCTCACACATAGACATGTCGAGGAAATTGGACTTTGGATCTGGAGAAGCAAAAGGAGAGTATCCGTAACATTTACTCATTCTACCGTGCGAGCAATCCCTCACCTACAAGCCCCACAGTCACAGTAAAAGGCTATAAACACTAAAGAATATGGACTCCTTCATGAGCGTGAATGGGACCTGGCATTGTGCATTCATTCAGCAAAGCTGATAAATGCTTCCTCTGGCCAGAATCTAGGCCAGCCTGTCAGGTGGAATATAGTCAAACAGTGTTTCCCACAGTGGCCCATATGCCACCACCACCAGGGAATGTCTCTTATTAATAATAGTTCAGTGTTTATGCTAATGTGAATAGGAAAAAATATACAAGCATATCAAACACTTGATTTCACAGATGTTAAAATTAAATGGATTTCGGTAAGTAAAAATGAGTCTAGTTTTCAAAGATAGTGAGAAAATAATGGTGCAAGCCGAGTGCGGATATGACAAAACTGTGAAATGATGGGCAAGTGACAGTAGCGAAGGGTGGCCATGGAGTACAGCACTCAGATGTGTCCTTTAGGAACTTACTGACTATTGAGTTAGGGGACAGCAGATGAGACAGATAATACATCATTAGATCACCAGGCTCTGTGAGAGGATTTGGGCACTATGTGATTGGTGCTACTCTTTCTAGCGGTGGAGAAGGTGCCCACCATCCAAGGAAGAGATGGGATGGTCCTCAGCCAATTCTCTTCTCCCCAATAGGTTAATGCTGGGCCAATGGCCTACGCACGAGCTTTTCTTGAAGAAACGAATGCAAAGAGATACCCTGACAACCAAGTAAAACTTTTGAAGGAAATCTTCAGGTAAGTTTTTCTGTGTTGGAATGTTCTGAAGCTCCTGCAGCAGCCTGGCGGGGAGCCACCACTTTCTACGGCTAATTGGTCATTTGCTTTTTGCTGTCACGAAAGGCAATTTGCAGATGCATGTGGGCAGGCCCTTGATGTGAACGAGCGGCTCATCAAGGAGGATCAGCTGGAGTACCAGGAAGAACTGAGGTCCCATTATAAGGACATGCTCAGTGAACTGTCCTCAATCATGAATGAGCAGGTAAGACCTGGCTTGAGGTGGTCCAAGCTGTCGGTTTACAGAAAATGTCCATTTAATCCCCAGTGCCAGAAGGACTGCAAATGTCTCTTTTCTTACATGAACACTATGAGTATGGAGTTGCTCACTCCTCCACGTACAACACCCTTTGCCTCTCAAAGCAGAGATCAGGTTAGGGGAGAAAATCTATAGGAAAAAAAAAAGAAAAAGATGAGAACTCAAGTAATTTCCAAAGTCTCAGGTATGTTGATTCAAACTATATGAGAAGCTGGCTTTCTAGAAGGGATGGAACCTTTTAGACACCAAGGAACACTGGGTGACCTTCCACTAGGGTAGGCCACTCCTGGCACCCTGATGTGGACCTCACAAAGCCTCTTTTGTGAGGTGAAGTTCCACAGTTCTGCCAGCAGGGGTCTCTGCACCATACTCAGGAAGAACACCAGGTCTAAGGTCACCGCTGTGTAAGGTCAAGACTGTAGCTACAGAGGCTGGGAATTCCTGAAGATGTGCAGAACGTGGTAAAACTTAATCCTCTACCCCACCAGCAGGTCATCCATACATCCAGCATGTTGCATCAAGCTGTGCAGAAAATCTGGATATTCATTAATCATAGTACTTTTTGAGGGGCAGAGAATCAAATGGCCAGAAGCCCAGAGCAACTCTCACACTTGACCTGGGCATCTTACTACTCACGTCTCCTCCAGGAGTCAGATGTGCTCTTTACAGAATAATTGAGCCGGAAAATTTGAATAATCTCCTAACAATGCCTCGTGCATAACAGCTACTCATTAAAAATTAGTTCCCCTTCATGTCTTTAAATGGCCTAACATTATCAACACTGTTCACAAAGCATGAAAGGTATCCCATGCATGTTTTTTTCCAAGTGCATTTCTCATTGTTTCTTTTTTCTTCTTTTCCATCTCCTTTTACCCACATTTTAAACTCTCCAGAGTAGCTAGAGGAAGAAATTGGTTGATTGATTTACGTTGGAGATCATTCAACTCCCTGGATACGCTTCCTCAATGAGGGATTATTATTAGTGGCTTGGGATTATGAAGGTGTGATGGGGATTAAAAACTCAAGAGATATGCCTCGATTACATGGGAGTTATCATACATCTGAGAGTGAAATAAAAAGAACAAGCAACGGATCTTAATGTTGGAAAAGGTGGTGAAGAAATGCTTGTTTCCAACTATAAATTGCATCTGACCTTGAAACTCTGGGCAAAAAATGCTTTTCTCTTTTTTTCCTGGCAGCTCTGTCGCGGTCCATGTCTGTACAGCTTCTGTTCCTCTGTGTCTAGCATTTCCCTCAGTACTATAAGCAAAAGTGGTATGTTTTTCTTTCCTTATGTCTACTCTGTCCTTTGTGGTCTTCTGGTCTGCCTAGCTCTTCCCAGCTGTTCATAGTCCCCCTAACACCTCCATAGTGGCTAGTGTTCTCTGAGTGTTTATTTAGTTAGAACAACTTTATTTCCATTTCGAGATAGGCAAATATGAAACCAGAAAAAAAAGCTTGCTGATTAAAGTTAAAAGCCTACCTTTTATTTTTTTTTTTTTAAGTAGGCTTTAACTCACAACCTTGTGATTGAGAGTTGCATGCTCCACCAACGGAGTCCAATACACATCCCAATAACTGAGCTTTTAAAAAGAAAATTCATACTCTACCAACTTGTAAAATATGTTTGAGGTCAGTTGTATCCAAAACAAAGATTCTGTATACCTCAAATTGCAACAACAAAAACAAAGCAAAACAAAAACAAAAGCAACAACAAAAACAAAGCAAAACAAAAACAAAGAGCTTTTAAAAAGAAAATTCATACTCTACCAACTTGTAAAATATGTTTGAGGTCAGTTGTATCCAAAACAAAGATTCTGTATACCTCAAATTGCAACAACAAAAACAAAGCAAAACAAAACAACAACAAAAACCTTTTGCACAGAGATAAGAACCAGCTGATTGGGAGGAGAGGAAAATAATTCTTTTCCAGGAAACCTTTACTAAAAGAAGCAGAGTTTGACTTTGTACTTCCTGGAAACTGATGCAAAGAAAAGAAATGGATGGATTGCACAGATCTTATTATTCAGTAAAAGAAACAGATCTATTAGCAGGAAAGATAAGCTTTCTCCTGGCTCTGGTGATTTGTCACATTGGTATTTATATATGGGACAATGACAACAGCATACATGATACCTTCAAAAAATTTTTTCCCTCAAAAAGGATTTACTCTATTATATGGGCATTCCACATTTCCACCTTAGATTAAAATCAGGACAAAGTATTAACTTTTAGCTCTGTAAAAAAGATTCCAGAGGAAAGACTAGTTAATAATCATTAATCATAAGTATAAATTGTCCAGAGCAAAACTGTAAGATATCTAGAGTGAAATTAGCTATTTTCATGACAACCATTGCTAAGTGTTATTCACTGGTTATAATCAATCACCTGAAATCAGAAAGAGCTAGTCAATGATTAAGATCCGTAAAGTCCCTAGTATTTTTTTAAATGGGTGTTGTCTCAGCTCATATTTAAAATAACAAGAAATTGTTTGTTTCTTTTTTATCAATTTTTTTAATGAAAAGGCATCTAGCCATAATGACTGGGTTCAAACTCTAGTGGAGGGAAGGGTTGTCAAATTGTAACATAATCTTATAATGCATAAATTCATTCACATACCTTTATACTTATGTTCTGGGAATTGCATATATAGTTACAGTAAAGAAAGAGATTCTACCATTGAACTTTTAAAACTAGAAATAGTGTTAGAATAGTTAGATAGACATAGAAATAAAGAAAAGTAGCAATAGAATTAATTATACAATTTACTCCAAGAGTGAATTGCTCAGAAAAGTCTTAGCTAAGAAGGTATCCTGAAGCCACCTACTTAGTAAAAGAAACTTCAGTATATGGAAAGACATGGAACAGGATTAAGTTGATGTTAGTGTGTCAAATGGAGATACTGGGATGAAGCAGCTTGGGTTGCTTAAGTGAGAAGTAGACAGCAACTACCTTCACAGATACCCACAATGCCACACTATAAGCAGCCAGAATACTTAAAAACCTCCTTCGATGGGAGCCAAAGTGATACATGTAAGTAACTGGATAAAACGTAAATACAAGATGCTGGTGTGGAGTCTGTTTTAGCACAGACGATGACAGCATCGTGAAATCAACAGGAGTAGAGAATCTCAAATATAAAATACAGAGAAAGGAACAGATCCCCTCTGTTGTGGTGCCAAGCAGACAAGATGCAAAGGCATATAGCTCTGGGAGTGTCAGATACTCTAAGGACACAGTATTTCCAAAATTATTTAAGCAGAGCTGGTGGCATGGATCATAAGGATAATTTATCGGCAGTCCAGGATACCCGGATGCTTCATGCTCTGTGCACAGAGAAGTGTTACTCTGTCTTGGAAGAAGGTTAAAGCTAAACCATAGTACTATGTCAAATAAGTAGGAAAATCTTTTGAAATATTCATTAAGTCTCTTCTTTACAGAGAAACGTTTTAGAGGTGCCTGGGGTTTCTACCGTTGTTACCGTATTTACATATCATTATTTGCACAGATCTGACAGGAAGTTATTATTTAGGCACGTTAATACTATTTTCAAAGTAAAATCGTCAAGATGTATTTTTTTCTTAAATTTCCATTAATGCAAACATTTAAATAAGCTCTCAGGTGTTTCTTCTTTTTGGTATTTTTACAGTATAAATTGTAAACTTTTAGAATAAAATGAAATTCTGGAATTAATCAAATGCAATCATAAAGTCATCATTTATAAATTTATAACTGACAGTCAAAGAGTATTGTGAAGCTATTTTAAATCTTGTCAAAATGCTTCTGACATGGGCTTGCAAAAGAATTCCAGACCTACTCTGGTAAGCTCATTTTCAACAATTCACAGTGGTCTCTGTTGGAGGGAAAAAAAAAAAAATCAGTGTTCTGGGTTTTAATTTTGTGCTTGGCAGTAATAACATGAACCTCTTTGTTTTCGTGTGCAATAATAACATGAACCTCTCTATTTTCGTTTTGTTTTGTCGTGTTGCATTTCGTCCTGTCAAGATTACTTGCAGGGACGACCCATCAAAGCGCGGAGCGGAGCGAACCTGCCCTCCGGTAGCGAGCAGGGCTGCTCCGGCTCCGCCCACCGTCTCCATCTCAGCCAGTGAGGAAGTTTGAGGGGAGGTCTGCTGCATCAGACACAGCCTGAAGGGAACCTTCTGAATTTGCAGCTCATCTCGGGGAAGAGAAAGATTTAATTTATTTGACGTTTTTATAGTGTTAATATTTTTTTTTTTTACCTCGCTAGCTTGAGGATTTTGTCCGCCTCCGGTTTTGCACATTTCTTATGATTTGTTTTTTTTTCCTTGAGCAACGTTGATCAAGCCAAGCTGAATATTTGCCACAAAATTCCAATGAATGTGTAGCTCAAAAGCAAACCCTAGGTTTGCTGTCAGTTACAATATGTTCATTACCAAGTCCTAGTATACATATTTTAAAGGTCAGAGTGAATGTTTTTGTAACATTTAAGCACATTTCAAATGTAAATAGAAGATTGTAAGATATATGGTTTTTACCAAATTTAAAAGAACCTTTTTAGTTAATACTTATGACAGTGCTAAAATTGTATGAATAACATTTCAGATACCATTATATCAAAATATTTGTGTATGTGTACAAATGTGTTGGTAAATACTAATCTCTGAAGTTTGTGGAGTTCCTTTATTTGTAATATATGTGCTCTTTAAAGGAATGGGATGTGAAATTATGTAAGTATTTTGTTGTTAATAGAAATAAAAAATACAGTTACTTTGCATTTGCTTCCCTCTGGAGGAGTGGGTGAGTTGCTACTAAAAGTGGCTCATGGGAATGGGCGTCTGCTGAATGCAATCCTCCACTCACTACGTCTGCTGCTCCTTTAAGAGGTTAGGGAAAGGACTGAACCTCAGCTGGGCAGGTCCTCCAATGATCAAATAGACATGCTAGAAGTTTCCGAATCTACATCAGTAGAATGATTGGGGAAGATAGATTGAACCAGAATCTTGAGGGTTGTGGTATTTCATAGGGTTCTTCACAAATATTCCATATAAACTTGTGGTAGGATTGCATGGTCCTGCCTCTTTTGAAGTTAGACTTGGCCATGTCATTTGCTTTTGAAATGTGAGCAGAAGTGATATGTGTCATTTTCAGACAGATACTTAAAAGCCAGTAAGTTGTTCCCCCCAATCCCTTCCCTGGAGCACTCACCAGGAAATGAAGCCTCTATGAACCTGTGTCCCCAAGGGACCACAATGAACACACGCGCACGCTCACGCGCGCGCGCAACACACACACACGTCCCACAACCACCACCACTGTCCACAAACCTTGTCAAACAGAGCTGAGTCAGAAGTACATTTGGTTGTATTAGGGTCCCAGGATTCAGGGCTGGTTGGTTACCACATCAGTATGAGCTCATCCGGGATGAATTGTGACTGAGACTCAACCCTGTTTGGGAGGCGCGGGACAGTCCACCTCTCGCTCCAGCCAGCTTCTCCCCCCAGCGGTGCTGCGAACCCGAGCTGCCTCCAGATGCAGAAGGTGAGCTCGGGGAGACCGTTTTCTATTCACCCTCAGCAGCCATTTCGAAGGTCCGACCTCCAATTAGGAGACTTTGGCTGCGTTCAGCCTTCTCCTTCAAAAGTCCACTGGCCACTGTCCACAGAGGACCACAAAGGAGGGCAGAGCTTAGAAGACATATGTAAATACTGTAAACACAGAAATGATAAAATGATATTTTTACGTGAAAATTCTGATCACTTAAGATTCATGTAACTGCTCTTTTCTCAAATAGAGCGCACTGCTTTATTTAAAAAAAAAAGAAAAAAAAAGTTCTGTGATGAACTGACCTCTGATTGAACCTATGACCCCCCGCTTCATTCTGACTCCAGCGCTCTGGGCATCTGTCTGGTTGGTTAGAATCTTGCTCCTCTCATCTAATACTATACCAAGAATGCAGGAAATTCTGCTCATGCTGCAGTTCCCACCCTGATTCCCACCTTTAGTCTCAAGACCTTAAGCCCATCTCAACCCAACCATTCCTCTGCCCCAAGGACACTGTCAGCAATGGGCTGCCTGTACAAATCTGAAAATAAAATCTTTAAGGGAGTAATCGTAAAGAATGGATCTTTGGGCCACCTGGGTGTCTCATTCCATTAAGTGTCCATTTCTTGATTTGTATTCAGGTCATGATCTTGGGGTCCTGGAATCCAGCCCCCTGACAGGCTCTGAGTTTAGCAGGGAGTCTGCTTGAGGATCCTCTCCCTCTTTGTCTGCCCCTCCTCCCTTACACTTGGGCATGCACTCTTTCTAGAATTACATGGAGCACTGGGTATGGGGTATAAACAATGAATCTTGAACACGGAAAAAAATAAAATAATGTAATAAAAAAATAAAAAATAAAATAAAATACATTTTTTAAATACATATTTTTTTACTTTTGTAAAATGCCAAATATTCTATTCACAAGCAGCAATATGTTCAATGCTTCACTGTGGTTTGCCCCAAAGTGGTTCCTAGATCAGGTAGTTGAAGATTTTTCTTTATTTAAGAGAGAGTATGAGAGGGAGAGAGAGAAGCAGACTCCCTACTGAGCAGGGATCCCAATCTGGGGCTCCATCCCAAGACCCCAAGATCATGACCTGAGCCAAAGGCAGACACTCAACCTACTGAGCCACCCAAGTGCCCATAGAGCAAGTAGCTTAAACACAATTGCTCTAGAGACAATGAGCTGAGACTACTCTGCCTTCCCAGCAATGGACCTCGGCCTGCACAATCCCAAAGCCTTGTATTCCTTCCTTCTTTAGACCAAATGCATCAAAAACTGGCTTCTCAGAGACTGAAGCCAGCACACACATGTTCTATCTGTGGCACATAGTGTCTTTAGGTTTTTTCACTTAGATATCAACACTTGAATATTCAGAGACAGATAAAATTCTAGCTTCTTAACATCTGTTAGAAAAATCAGGCTCTCTGGGGTGCCTGGGTGGCTCAGCTGGTTAAGTGACTGCCTTCAGCTCAGGTCATGATCCCAGAGAACCGGGATCGAGTCCCACATCGGGCTCCCTGCTCGGCGGGAAGCCTGCTTCTCCCTCTCTCACTCCCCCTGCTTGTGTTCCCTCTCTGGCTGTGTTTCTCTCTGTCAAATAAATAAAATCTTTAAAAAAAAAAAAAAGAAAAGAAAAGAAAGAAAAATCAGGCTCTCTGGAAATGCTGGATTCACATTCCCACATGACAACAATCAGTTAAACCTGAGGCACTGTTGACCCTTCACATGTGCCTTCCAGCCAGAGTTGGCACCAGGTCATAACTGATGGCCAGAGCAGCCCTCTTACTTATATTTCTTGCCTAGACCTAGGCATGTGCAGACCTCTGTTCAGACAAGCTTTTTCTATGTAAGCACAGTGATCACTAGATGTGGACAGCAGGTCATCTGTTTCAGAATTGGGCAGGACCCAAGTTGAAAGGCATATTTCTGAGCTCTATCAAGCCTTCTGAAATAGAAATCCCAGCTCCACGTGATTCTTCAGCACACCAGGGTGTAAAAACTCCACTGAGTTAATTAACTCTAACTACCCCTAAAAATGCACTTTGCAGAAGACGATGCCTTATAAACCAGCGATCTGATTTTCAGTTGCCAAGACACTGAGTTCTTCTTTTATATTCTTTTTATCTTTATATAACTTTTCCTAAAATGAGCTACAGCATTTTACCCAAATTAATAACTCCTCAAAATAAACTCAGTAAAAGAAAAAAAAATGATAGTAAATTTCACAGTTCTACAAACGGAAAGAATAAAAATAAGACAAGTGGCATCATTTTCATTATTTACCCTGGAAAGTATCCAACACAGAATATGTGGAGCTAGTGCTTGGGCTCAGTCCTGGCTCTGTCCACCATCCATTCATCATCCCACTCAGTAGCTACCTCTCTTTCCATTCTCACTTTAAAGTGCAAAATGCCTAGTCTACAAAAAAATTCACATGTCCATGAATATTTGGTATAATTACTTTACAAACAAGTACCCATTATCCAAACCCACACAGTGTGTCCCTATTTTTACTGTGTTTTCATTCATTTAGAAACCAATTTAAGTGGGTCAATTAGCCTGTTTCCTTCAAAATGACATATTGTCTTCCGAAAAATGGAGAGCACGTTATAGGGAAGTATCAACTTTCAGAACCCTGAATACTGCTCTGCAAGATTTTACCATATGTGTATATTGAATTTTCATCTTATGGTATCGCCAAACTCCAGAAATATAAAAATATGTATGTATGTATGAAACCAGTGCTCTTATGATCAGTTAGGAAATGAAACAAATTTGAAAGCTAATGGAACAAATGATCCCAAATTACACTTTAAATTTGCTCATATTTCAAGTGGTCTCCACATCTGCCACTCCTACATTTGTATCAGTGAAAAATTATATATATTTAGAAATAGATCTTATATGCTGAAATGTGATATTTTGTTCAGAAAATGATGAAGTACAGGCATGGCTAACATTCAAGATTCTCTGCAGGAAGCCCCTTGCCCTCCTCCTAGTTTCTTATGTTGTCTGTTTTCTAACATGTACCCTTTACTTGGAGCCTGATGTTTTACTCACTTGAGGGGGGCGAACCAATCTTGTGCCTCCTTCTAACAGAAAGATCCATTTCCCTTTTCTCCAACCACACAAATCCAACCCATAGACATCAGGACCAGCTGGATTCATACCTGTGGCAGATGCCATGATGTCATACCAGCTCCATCCTTGGGGACTGAGATACCCCTTCTGCCAGCTGCTGCTACACCTGGAAGCTAAACCCTCTCAACTGAGTCCCTCTGGCCCAAGGTCACATCATTGCCCAGAGGAAGCTCACGCTCAATGATTGGTTGATGGTGGAAACTGCAAAGGCCTGGCTTCTTTTCCCCAATTCAGGACAACTCTGAAAGGCCATCTCAGCTCCCCAGCTCCTAAATGAGAGGTCATTTGCAACTACATCACAGCTGAGCAACTCTCTCTGTCCACTCACCCTTTGAAGAGGATTCCCAAGAGAAATGATTCCCAATACATTGTACACCTCCACACTGACTCTGTTTCTTTGGGAATGGATCAAGTCAGCAGCTTTTTAGAAGCTTTGCTTATAACCCTTGCTCACCTGCATTTCTCATTCTCTGCGCTTCATTGGCTAAATCGCTCTTAACCTTCCATTTTCCTTTTCTTAATTATGTCGTCAGTCATTATCGCATGCCTCCCTGTGTTCTTCCCAACCATGTCATGCCTTCCTTGAAGGCAAACTGTGTCTTAATCTTCTTCGTGGTCTTTACCTGAACTTCACAATTCTAGAACCCAGTTCTCAAACTTCCATCGGGATGAAGCAGTTCCAGAAAAAATGCTGGGGCAGGCAATGGGGAGGAGAGGGACAAAGAGAAGATTGTTGTGGGAAGATAGGTTTGAGGTCAGAAGTCATTGCAGGAACCAGTGTCCTCAAATCTCTTCTTTAATGGAATGGTTTTGAAAATATCAGAGTTTTCTGCTTTCTGGGGTTTTTTCAGCTCTCAACCTCAGCATGGTTTTGCTACTAAAGTATCTGGCTCTAAATACATATACACCTAAGAACAAATTTAGGCAAAATTATTAATGACATGATGTTTTCATTTTGAAGCTTCCCAGCTCCTCTTTGTTTCCAGTTTCCTTAGATTCCTATGCCCTCCCCATCAGCCAGTCACCCAATGTTGCCTCACTGTAGTCTGTAGGCTAGCCCTCCACCCTACCCTATCTTCCTTAGGCAGAAACCCCACACCTTCTCAATCTGTGCTTGCCTTCTTTCCAAATGGGTTCTGATTAAAAAGGCCAATGCCAATCAAAGGTAGGTTGTTGCCTGGGATGCTGGGTTGGGGAGGATTATGCGAGGCCACCTCTGCTCCCAGAAGATATGAGCTACTAGCTAGGTGCTGGGCACAAGAGTTAGGAATGGCAGCCTAGTTGCTTCATCTTTGCCATCCATGTGTGACTCCTCCTCAAAGGCTAACATCAAGTTATCTCAAGCTATAGTGCCACTGTCTGATTATAGGTGAGAGTGCTATGGTTTCCTAGGAAAATTAATGTCTTCAAACAACAATCTTTAAGCCAAGAAAGTGAATTTCTAATATTTGAAATTGTAGATCTTTAGATATGCTTCCTCTAAAGCTCTTCCTCAACCCACACCTCTTGCATAGAAAGTCATCTCTTCCATGTAGGTTGAGCTCATCCCTGAACATCCTCATTTAACTAAGATCTAGGTGAAACAGTAAATGAGTTACAAATATATGTCCCTGGGCCAATCACCTAAACTCCCGAAGAGAAAGACATGATCACCCCTGAACAAGTTGCTATGAAAATTAAATGAATAAAACAGATGTGTGGGTACTCTGTTGAGTGTTATACATATATGTTCTATGTTAGTCACTAATTGAAAATTGTCAAATATCAATCCTACCAATTCATTCTGTCTTCCCACATCATCCCAATGCAATCGGTATCTGATTCTCCTGATTCTCAGATAACATTCAAGGTATGGTGGCTACTAAGAGAGCCACATGAGCATAATGCCAATGAAGAAGCTTGAAGACATGAGAAAGTTTATGGGGAACACTGAGTTTTTTAAGAGGGTGAAAAGGAGTTTAAGACATCATAAGAGCTGACATTTGAGAGTCCCCTTGGCATGTTTTTGCAGCTCCACCCTGGTTATGTCATGAGAATAATGAGGATACCCATGGTCTACTTAGAGAACACAGTCCCATCCTTGCAAGGAGCATATTTGACTGAGATGGAACATTTTAAGTGTTGATTTGCTTATGGGCACAGGAGAGGAATAGCTATATTAGGGAGAAGACAGACATATAAACAAGTTTGGGTTCATAGCCTGAATTATTAGGTGTTGTGGGTAAATTACAGAGATGAGAAGACATTGATCAAAGAGAGAAATTCCCATGAAAGCTCTAAACTCCTCTGCCTTCCCTTTGCCCTAAGATATTACTATATGGAATGTATGTTCTTAGGGATGAGAAGGAAAGGAAGAATAATTTGATAGAATGATCATAAATCTCAAGTCTCAAGAGAAATGCAATAGTGAGCACATATAGTTGATCTTACAAGAATAAGGAGTGAAATATAGATCAAAACAGAGCCAAATGGGGTTCATGAATGTCACTTGGAGAAGGTAGTGGTGATTAAGCCTGAGTAATGGCATAAAGGTTTACAAAGAATAACTTTAAATAACACTAATGTCAAGGATTCTCTTTGGAGGAATCTGTTTGCAATTTTCCTACAACATTAATATTAATATCCAACTATAAAGCCATTGTTTCTTGGATGGATTCCTAATATATAAAGGATATTTTTTTTGAAGCTGATGACTCTGTATCTCATGAAAAGCACTACAAATGTAACTACTAAATCCAGTTTTTAAGTTATAAATAAGATAGTGAATGATAGTTTCAGGATATTTTATTGAACAGAATGGCCTACTGACCAAGGAAGTTTGTTCAGTAATACTCACATGGAGGTTAGCAAGTCCCTTTGGATTTATAAGGGACTCATCTTCTGAAATGTTATTTTTCTCTTTTAATGTGCAATTTAGAAATAAAATAAATAAAATAAAATAAAATTTAATAAAATAAAATAAAATAAAAGTTCCAGAAACCAATGTAAATCATTTTTTAGAGAAGGAATTTTTACTTTTTGTTTTATTTTGCATTTTTAAATTTATTTTATTTTATTTGTGTCCCAAGATTCATTATTTATGCACCACACCCACTGCTCTATGCAATATATGGAATAAGGAAGGCTCTATGCCTTCCTTAATACCCACCACCAGGACACCAGGCTCCCTCATCCCCCCACACCCCTCCCTTCCAAAACCCTCCATTTGTTTCTTAGAGCCCACAGTCTCGCATGCTTCATCTCCCCCTCTGATTTACCTCGATTCACATTTCCTTTCCTTCTCCTGATGTCCTCCATGTTAATCCTTATGCTACACAAGTAAGTGAAACCATGTGATAATTGATTTTCTCTGCTTGGCTTATTTCACCCAGCATGATCTCCTCCAGTCCCACCCATGTTGATAAAAAAGTTGGGTATTCATCCTTTCTGATGGAGGCATAATATTCAATTGTATATAAGGACCATATCTTCTTTATCCATTCGCCTTTGAAGGGCATCTGGGCTCTTTCCACAGTTTGCCGATTGTGACCATTGCTGCTATGAATGTTGGGGTACATATGCCCTTTCTTTTCACTACATCTATGTCTTTGGGGTAAATAAATACCCAGTAGTGCATTTCCTATAGCACCAAAAACCATAAGATACTTTGGAATAAACCTAACCAAAGAGGTAAAGGATCTATACTCGAGGAACTACAGAACACTCATGAAAGAAATTGAAGAAGACACAAAAAGATAGAAAAGCATTCCATACTCATGGATCAGAAGATTAAACATTGTTAAAATGTCTATACTGCCCACAGCAATCTATACTTTCAATGCCATCCTGATCAAAGTCCACCAGCATTTTTCAAAGTGTTGGAACAAACAATCCTAAAATTTGTATGGAACCAGAAAAGACCCAGAATTGCTAAGGAAATGTTGAAAAAGACACAAAGCTGGGGGCATCACGTTACCTGATTTCAAACTTTATTACAAAGCTGTGATCAGTAAGACAGCATGGTACTGTCACAAAAACAGACAGACCAGTGGAACAGAGTAGAGAGTCCAGATGTAGCCCCTCGACTCTATGGTCAAATAATCTTTGACAAAGCAGGAAAAAATATCCAGTGAGAAAAAGACAGTCTCTTCAATAAATGATGCTGGGAAAATTGGACAACTACATATAGAAGAATGAAACTAGACCATTCTCTTACACCATACACAAAGATAAACTCGAAATGGAATTTTTACTTTTTAGCAAAAGTCAAGTAAACTAGAAATCTAGCCAGAAGGATCTGGAGTGTTCTTTAAAAATATTTCCTAGCAGTGACCCAAAGCCATGGCAGAGGCCTTTTACCACCTCAGCACAAAAGTATTCCTTTGGATCCAGAGTCAAATGGCCCATGACTTTCTATGGAGTGGTTTTCAAAGTTCAGACTCTGAAGATCTGAGTAAAATAGACATTGACTCTCCTAGGTTTATTGAATTAGTTATTCCTAAGCTAGAATATTAGGGAAGTGCATGTCCCCTCACTCTGCCTTTAACATTAGAAGAGCTGAAATTAGGATTCCTTTCTAGAAAGAAAGTGTTCCCATTAGGATTTTAAGCTTGAGAGTTGCAAATGGTGATGCAAAATGATCTTTACTCCACCTTTAAGGGCCCCTGATTCAGATACCATGGATATTTATAGTTACTGCTGGACAAAGTGGAGAAAAAACAGTAACAGGCTTATGAAACCAGTATTCACTGCATCTTATAGTATAATCGACGTGTATAACTGCACTAACAGAACTTCTCTCCCCATCTTTTTTTTCTATCTTACTGTTGGTCTGGCTTGGAATGAGTCAGAACCCCAAGAGGGGATGGGTAGGTGCCACTCCCCAGAAATGGGGATTTCCTAACATCATATATTGGCAAGAAGGCAATGAGAGGCTTTAAAAATACATGAAACACAAATGAATCTAACCTAGCAAAGTAAGCCAACACTTCCCTGACTCCCAGGCAGATAACCGGCCCTTGGGAGTCTGAGGTTTTCCATTTGCAAAAGCCCCCATATGATGAGGCATCTGTTTGTTGCTGGGGGATATCATGGCAACATTATTTTTACCTCTCAAAATAACTTCTACTTGGCTTTGTTTATAGTATATCATTAGAAGTTGGATTTTCAAATCAAGCTGTCAGTAAGATAACAAAATGCCTTAATTTGAAGAATGAGTTTTAATGTTTTGGTTACTATCGATTTTTCCAGTCCCGTCAAATGTGCAGCTTTTCTACCTCTTTCAAGGGAAACTGAAAAAGAGTGGCTTTGGCAAAAATGCAGGGTTCCCAGAGGATATGTAGCCGCAATCCATTCCCTCGTCTAGAAGCCATAGAAATGATGCATGGTTGGGGTTACTGAAAATCGCTCCACCTTTTCACCTCAAAAATAGCCTTGAAGTTGTGAAAACTATGCTTTACTTTCTAATTCATTACATCCCTTCATCAGAATTAGCAACTTCTTTTCTTTTAGCAACTTCTTAGATTATGTATTTATCATAACAGATGATGTGTTCTTTGAAGTCTAAAGTTAACATATTCTCTTTTTTTTAATTAAGAAGTAATGTTCTGGGGTGCCTGGGTGGCTCCATCATAGAACATTTGCCTTCAGCACAGGTCATGAACCCAGGGTCCTGGGATCCAGCCCCACACTGGGCTCCCTGCTCGGCGGGAATCCTGTTTCTTCCTCTCCTATTCCCCCTGTTTATATTCCTTCTGTTGCATTCTCTCTCTCTCTCCCTATCAAATAAATAAGTAAAATCTGAAGAAGAAGAAGAAGAAGAAGAAGAAGAAGAAGAAGAAGAAGAAGAAGAAGGAGAAGAAGGAGAAGAAGAAGAAGGAGAGACATTCTCCTTGTCAGAATTCCCCACTTATATGTTCTGTACCATGATATCTTAACATTTGAATACACAATTGAAATCGGATCTGAACGACTTCTTATAGCTATTGGTCAAGGACAAACATCTTCTACTGGTGTTGTCCTGGTGAAGATCTACAAACTGCAAGATAATTATTAAATATTTGGTTTGCAGCTATGGACTTATGAACTTTAAGTTGCAAGAAATAGCTTAAGAAAAACAGAAATACTAGTTTGCCTGATGAAAAATCTCAGTGGAAGATTTGGTTTCTAAGATGCTAGATCTTCAGGATTATATCGTGCTTCAGCTCTCAGCTCTGACTTTCTTTTTATTAACTTACTTTGAGGCAATCTTTTCCTCCATGGCTGCAAAGTTAATCACTAACAGATGAAAGACTATTGTTTACTAGCTTAAATAATGAGTGGAAAGAAAGCACTTTTTCCCAGATCTGATATATCAGATTACCATTCAGTAAATGTTCATGATTTCCCCTCTGACTTTCACGCATGCTTTCAATACCAGCATTGGCCATGTGATTTGCTTTGGCTGGTAGAATATCAGTAGATATGACTGCCAAATGGGTGAGAGCTGCAAAAAGTTCAGCCACTGGGACCCGATGTCTTACGTTCTGCCTTCATTTATTAAAGGACTATATTTTGAGTTGAGTAGCCATTGGAGCTGGGAGGATGAAGGACACATGCAGCAGAGCTGGACTGAACCCACAACTTGGAGTTAAGTCCAATCAAAGAGACTCAACAACCAATTACCGACCAGTCATCACTGTTACCACCTGTGTAAAGGAGAAATTAATACGTATTGTTGCATGCAACTAAGATTTGGGGTAGTCATTCACACAGCATTTATGAGGCTTCAGCTAACTCATGCATGTGAAATTCCAAAATAATTCTCAGGTTTTAGTCTCATTAGGTCAAATCAATGGTTCTCAAAATGTGGTCCCAAGTATCTCCCAGAAGCATCACCAAGCATTACCTGGGAACTTACTTAAAATGGGTAAGTCCCACCTAAACCTACAGAATCATAAACTCTGAGGGAAGGGACCAGTAATTTTTGTTTTAACAAGCATTCCAAGTGATTCGGATTTACCACAGAGCTTGAAAATCACTGACCTAGATCATCTGTCCATCCTTAAATCAATCATAGTTCATAAATGACCAGGCCTGGAGCTGAGGTGTGGATCAGCAACACCAGAATTATCTAAACCAGTGGTGCAGGGCCTGAGAGTGTGCATTTCTAACATAACTAACAAGTTCCTAGATGATGCTGATACTGCGGTCTGGGGAGCACACTTGAAGAATCGTTGTTCCAGGCCAAGAGTGCAACAGGAGTGGCTCCCTGGGAAATTAACATGCTATTAACAAAAGAAGGATACCAGGCAGGGAACAGATGTCAATCACAGCCACAGTCTTAGTAAAAGAAAAGAGTTCCTATGGAAGAGATCAGACAACCCCCAGTATTCTCCAACAATTCTGCAGGGACAGGGAAATCTGAAGCCAAAAAAAGGAATCTCATCTATCTTTTAGTTCATGAAGTTGATTGAGACATAAACTGATTTTTTTGTCTCTTCAATTTTCCTGAAATTCAATACAGATCTGAGGAATCAAATAAAAGACAGCAGTTTTTGCTACAGAAAGCTATGTATCATTTCAAATGTGATGTGAGTTGTCACACAAATCTTTCCTACTACAATTCACTGGAGATAAATATAGTGCTTAAAGACACACTGTCTATACATCAAACAATTGAGTCATTTTGATCCATTCTAGTGAAACCAAGTTTCAAGCTTATAATTTTGAGCAATCTAAGATACAAAATAAAGTCACAGACCCTGGTTATTGCTGTTATTTTTAATATGTTCTTGAAATCTTGAAAATGAATTTTTTAACCCACATATTACAAACCACCAGATAATAGGCCACATCTCACCCAGAAATGTGCTTTACTTGTCCTTACCCACCAGTGTTTTTCTTTTAATTAAAATTGTTGCCATATTATGGGTGCAATCACTGTGGGAAACAGTATAGAGTTTCTTCAAAATATTAAAAATAGAATTACCATATGATCCAGTAATTCCATTACTGAGTATTTACCCAAAGAAAACAAAAACACTAATTTGAAAAAGTAAATAAACCCTCATGTTTATTGAAATATTATTAACAATAGCCAAGATATGAAAGCAATTCAATGATTTTTCCAGAGATAAATAGATAAAGAAGATGTGGCACACACACACACACACACACACACACACACACACACACACAGATAGAATATCACTCAGCTATCAAAAGAATGAAATCTCGCCATTTGTAACAATAGGGATGCTAGAGGGTATAATGTTAAGTGAAATATGTTAGTCGGAGAAAGACAACCGTATGACTTCATTTGTATGTAGAATTTAAGAAACAAAATAAATGAACAAACAAAGGAAGAAAGACACAAACAAAAAACAGACTCTTAACTATGGAGAACAAACTGGTCATTACCAGACAGGAGGTGGTGGGCAGGGAATCGTGAAATAAAGAGGATTAAAAGTACAGTAACTTAGAAAAAAAACCAAAGTTGTAATATTTAAAATTTTTCAACCTTTCTTGACAAGTTTGAAGATCTAGCAACACTTAATGTGCACAGAGTCTGTGTTCCTTCATGACGCGTTATGTCTGCACTGAGTGCTGGCTTCCTCCTTCTGAAGGCACATGTGTTCCTGCCTCCCAGTGGGACCCAGATCCTTCACTCTCTCCTGTTTCAAGAGCAGCCTGTTTCACTTGTTTCCAAGGCCTGCCTGGGGCCCGTGGGTATTTTAGTTTGTCTCCTCTCATCTAGACAGAGCCTTTGTTTATCCACGATGAGAACTCTGAGGTTCATGGTAATGACCAACTCTAACTCACATTCTCTTTTTAGTGGCAAGCCAAATTTACATCATCAGTTTTTCACAATTTTCTTAGAAAGTAGTTTCTCTTACAGACATTTATTCACCATAGAAAATGGGATTGCAAAAGTTCACATTCAAATTCTGCTCAGTTAACACCGGGAGGGGTGACTTTTTCCAGTATATGGCTAATTTCAGAAACCTAAGCAAAAAACAAATGCATGAACCATGTGACAAATGATAGGCCATACCAAGTGTAATGTGAAATGTAACTTATTTGAATTTTGTACCCTAAATATTTTCAACTCATTTGGTAAGAAAGTGATTTTTTTCCACTAAAAAGTAACTTTTTTTTTATCCCTAACATGTATAAGGATGACTACTATTTAAGAAAAAAAAAACACAGAAAATAACAAATGTTAACAAGGATACAGAGAAATTAGAATCCTTGAACATTGTTGGTAGGAATGAAAAATGGTGCAGCTGCCATAGAAAACAGTATGGCGGTTCCTCAAAAAATTAAAAATAGGATTACCAATATGATCCAGCAATTTCACTTTTTTACTCATCAGTATGTATCCAAAAGAACTGTGAGCAGGATTTCAGAGAGGTATGTGCACACTCCTGGTCATAGCAGCACTATACATAATGACCAAGAGGTGAAAGCAACCCAAGGATCCATCGACACGTGAATAGTTTGTTTTTTTTTTTTAATGTTACATATATCACATTTATATATGACAGAATATTATCCATCCTTAAACAGAAAGGCAATTCTGACACATGCTACCACATGGATACGCCTTCAGGACATTATGCTAAGTGAAAAAAGCCAGACACAAAAAGACAAACACTGTATAATCCACTTTTATGAGGTATCCAGAGTAATCAACTCATAGAAACAGAAAGTAGAATGGTGGTTGCCAGGGACTGCAGGAAGGGAAAAACAGGGAATTATTGTTTAATGGGGACAGAGATTCGGTTTTACAAGGCAAAAGTTCTGGAGCTTGGTTACACAACAATGTGAGTTACTTATCATTTCTGAAATGTACACTTAAAAATGGTTAAAATAGTAAATTTAATGTTATGTGTTTTTTACCACAGAAAAAATAGATTTTTAAAAAAGAAACTTTTAGTCAAATCCACTAGGTATTTTTAGGATCTAGTGTAATTATTTCTAAGGTTAGAATGGTGAGATCCAAAGATGAAATAGAAAAATGTGCCTCATCCTGCAGAGGCTGACTGAACTGATACTTCTTTGGGTAAATGAGAACTTTAGATTAGAATTTCATCTCATTTCAAAAATACAACAATTTTTTTTAAGATTTTATTTATTTATTTGACAGAGAGAAACACAGCTAGAGAGGGAACAGAAACAGAGGGACTGAGAGAGGGAGAAGCAGGCTTCCTGCTCCCCGATGTGGGGCTCGATCCCAGGTCTCCAGGATCATGACCTGAGTCAAAAGCAGTCGCTTAACCAACTGAGCCACCCAGGCACCCCAAAAATACAACAAATTTCTTCATTTAATATTCTGAATTTACTTTAAAAAACAATGTGATACCAAAAAAGCAAGAACTTGATAATAACTAATAAAAGTCAAATATAGAAAAAGTAGAAAATATCTTAGAACATGAAACTCATCCTTATCTATGGATTAATAGTCTACTTTGGGGTTTCAATATCTTTCTTGGATAAGGTATTATCCAAGTATAAGTTAATTACTCCTATTCACTAATCCTAGAGAGCACAGTTCTTGAAATTAACAAGGACTATATTAACTACTCATGTTGTCCTAATTCTGTGTCTAAAGGATCATCAATCACTAAAGAAAGGCAAGATCAGTATCAATGTCCCATCAGGCAATCCTAGTGCAAACCACTCTTTGATAATTTTGTGATTCTTGATCTGTTTTTGTATGGTGAATAAGGATATCCATAAGCTGCTGATATGCATGTCATTTAGTCTCATTAACTTTCCACACTGTCTCAGTCTCTCTAAAGACTGCCAGGAAAAGAACTATGCCAAATGCTCAAAATGCAACTCAATAAGGTTGGATTCACTGGAGAAATTTCATTTGGCTCCTCTTAGATAGAGCCTCTCTTCTCTATGGATACTATTGAGCTGTAAATAGTAAATGTTCAGGCCTATGAAATGGAAATTGGAATCTATCCAGGAAACAGATTAGTCAGTGCTCAAGGGGTAGGCCATCCCTAAAATACTAACTACAGACTCATCTGAAAATTATAAAAAGGCCATGGTTGTCTGTGTCTGGAAGTTTAGCCATTCTGACAAACATTATCCTAATGTGATGATACTCTCATAAATGCTGTGAGAGCTAGGGGGTGGGGGGGAGCATAGAGGGAATGAGACTGGTCTGCTCTCAAGAAGTTTATGTCTCAGTCAAGGAGACGAATGCTATTTACATGATTCCGGGAAATGCATGACCTTATATAATCAACTGACAAAAAGTTGTGTATCTACTACATTTTTTAAAAGAATTCAGAGAAGGAAAAATAAAATAATAATAATAATAATAATAATAATAATAATAATAACAATAGAAGAATTCACAGAAAGAGAAGACCCAGGCATTTTAGAGGGTTGAGAAGGATTCCTTGAACTTCATGGGGTTCCAAAGGGACCTTGAAAGGAAGGTGTCATTCGATACGCAAAAATAGAGAGCAGACCACTGACATGTTCTCACTTCAATTCTACAACAAATATATCCTATATGCTTTAGCATACATCTATCCATCTCTGCGTCTTACAACCATCCATACATCCATCTTATTTTTAAAATATATTTTAAGGTAAATTGCTAAGATCACTTTAACCCCCCTACAAAATTCAGCAGGAGTATCATTAACTAGAATTTGAGATTTGTTCATAGGTTTGGGGAATGAAGTTTACACAAAATGAAATGCACAAATCTTAAACTCTTTGTCACATTTCTGACAATTATTTGCTTCTGCGCAATGTAACCCCTCTTTCAAGACATGTAACATTACTACCACTCCAGAAAATTCCCCCATGTTTCTTCCCTGTCAGAATTCATCCCCTAACTCCCTTGAGGTAACCACTCTTCCGATTTTTTTATCCGTAAATTAGTTTTGCTGATTTTAGAACATCATATAAATAGAAATGTATGCTATCTTTTGGGTAAGCTTTCTTTTATTTAGCACAACGTTTCTAAGATTCACTCCGTTTTTTTCATATATCATTACTTTGTTCCTTTTTAGTGCTGGATGGTATTCTGGTATAGAGATAGGCCATAATTTGTTTTCTATGCTCCCACTGATAATCACCTGAGCTATTTACATTTGGGGCTATTATGGGTAAAGTTACTATGAACATTGATTTACAAATCTTTTCATTTCTCTTATGTAAGTATCCAGGAGTAGAATTAATAGGTAAAACAGTAAATGTACATGTAGGTTGTTTTTTGTTTGTTTGTTTGTTTGTTTTAAAGATTTTATTTATTTGACAGAGAGAAACACAGCCAGAGAGGGAACACAAGCAAGGGGAGTGAGAGAGGGAGAAGCAGACTTCCCGCCAAGCAGGGAGCCCGATGTGGGACTCAATCCCAGGTCTCCGGGATCATGACCTGAGCCGAAGGCAGTCGCTCAACCAACTGAGCCACCCAGGCGCCCCTAGGTTGTTTTTTTTTTTTTTTTTAAGATTTTATTTATATATTTGACAGAGTGAAACACAGCTGGATCAGGAACATAAGCAGGAGGAGTGAGAGAGGGAGAAGCAAGCTCCCCACCAAGCAGGGAGCCCGATGCAGGCTGGATCCTGGGACTCTGGGATCATGACCTGAGCCAAAGGCAGACACTTAACGATTGAGCCACCCAGGTGCTCCTATATATTTAGTTTTATAAAAATTGCCAGACCTTTATTCAAATTGATTTCCATTTTACACCCCTACCAACAACATATGAGAGTTCTATCTGTTCCGCATCCTCACCAACATTTGGGGTTATCAGTCCTTTTAATTTCAATATTTTAGTGGATTTGACTTTTGCTTTTCTTTTTAATGATATTATTAGATCCTGGAGCCAAAAATAAGAAGGTAAAAATAACTTTAGAGCTTATACCAGAATCTCATTTACAATAGAGAGAAGGCGAAGAATAAAACTGGATGATAGGTTGTAGCAAGCCTTCGTGGTATATTTTTAAATTAAATTTTGTTCTACAAAACTCTATGGATATCCATTAAAATTATATTTGTTTCTGAAGGCATGCCGGGAAAGGATGTCCTAGAAATATTCAGTCCCATAATGTATATCCCTTTGCTTCAAAACAAAAGCCGGCAGAGAAACTTTTGCAAAGGACCATTACAAAAATTGCATCTCATCAGGCAGTCGTGGGGAAAAAATGAGAATAAGATTCAGTCATTAGGAAACATTACTTTTTATATTTGCCCATATCTCATGCAATCATTCTCAAAGTTGTACAAAATTCGGGAAAATGAAGAAGCATGCAAGCCATGTGATTTTTCATTCTATCTTTCTGTTGAAAAAAGAAGAAGTGAGACTGTGCAATGACCATTATTATGTTCTGTTTAAATAGCAATTTTATATCCTAGGTAAATGAAGATAAGAATTTCCCTAAGAAAGCTGAAGTAACCTTGAAAAAAATGGGTCCATTTCCCCTGTTTATTGGTGATTTTTCTAAGAAAACTTTTTTAACATAGGTATTTTTCTCAAATTGTAGTACAGTGTCTGTAATTTTATAAAGACCCAGACTTTGGGAGATCTAGATGACCCCATCCTGCTAGTTTCAGGCTTCTCAAGTTTGCTTTGTGCAACAAGATTGATGTAGTTAATAAAAATTCAAATTCTCAGGTTTCTCCCCAAGGAGAGTCTGATTAGTAGGGATGAGATGAGGCCTCAGAATCCAACTGTTTTGTTTTCAGATCAGTATCCTACATTTTTTTAAAGATTTTATTTATTTATTTGAGAGAGGGAGAGAGAGAAAGAGAAAGAGAAAGTGGGTGGGGAGGGGCCAAGGGAGAAGGGGAGAGGGAATCTCAAGCACACTCCCTGCTCAGCGCAGAGCCCAGTGCAGGGCTCCATCTCAGGGCCCTGAGATCACAACCTGAGCTGAAATCAAGGGTCCATAGTTCAACTGCACCACCCCGGCATCCCATCCCAGTTGGTTCTGATCCTTGAGCAAGTTCTGTATATCCCAGAGCCCTCCAGGGATTATAGGCAGCACATCTGGACTTCACCATTGCACCACTTCACTGCTGGGAAGTTCAAAATCATACACCAGCAGATCTGACGTCTGGTGAAAGCCCACTTCCTCGTGGACAATGCCTTTTTGCTGTGTCTTCGTATGTGGAAGGTACAAGCTATTTCTCTGAACTCGCGTTTACAAGGGCACTTATCCCAATCCTGAGGGCTCTACCTTCATGATCTAGCCACCTTCCAAAGGCCCCACCTGCTAATGCCATCACCTTGAGGGTAGGCTGCCAACATGTGAATTTTAGGGGGACATAAACATTCAGACCACAGCTGGGGGTGTTTATCTACAGTATTTTGTTTAATCTAATCTACCTTGAGAACCTCAAATAGTATCTAGCTTACAATAAGCCCTTAATAAATTTTTGTAAATTGGAGTGCCTAGCTCAGTTGGTTAAACGTCTGCCTTTAACTCAGGTCAGGATCCCAGAGTCCTGGGATTGAGCCCCAGATTGAGCCTGGGTTGAGCTCCCTGCTCAGTGGGGAGCCTGCTTCTCCCTCTGCCCCTCCCCCATGCTTGTACATGCACTCTCTCACTCTCAAGTAATTAAAAAATCTTAAAAATAAAAAATATAAATTTTTATAAATTAATATGTGTATTCAGGGTCCTGCTAAGATCCAAGTATATGCATATAAAATCACTTTATAAGCCAAAAATGCTCTATTTAGGTATCTTACTACATTCGGCTACTGTTAAAAAAAAAAAAAGTTCATCTAAAGATATAAAATTATTTTTTATACAGAATGTATTTGATGTCAACAGCAGTGTTAATTTGCTCTTCTGATTTTATTACACTTAAGTGAAATATTATATAACTATCACATTCAATAAGCTCCTTATAGATAAATAGTCAGTAGTTTGAATTCTCAGTTAAAAAGACAGAAAATCTGCAAATAATTAAAATTTTCATATGGTTGTTTTCATAATCTTAACATTAGATAAAAACAATCCACTTATCAATTGAAGAAGACCTGGAATTTTATCCTTCTTATCAAGTTGTTCCTGCTTCTCAGCATTTCAGTAATTCTGGTTGTTGATGACCTTAATCTGAACGTCAAGTTCTTTCCAACCTCTTTACTGACACAAACAATACTTAGCAGAAAACCAAAGCTGAGTTGATTGCTTTTATTTTCATTCAGTAGATTCTTCCTGCCCAATATCTTATATTTCCATTATGCTTTCCATGTGTCATATGGCCACAATGCTCACCACAAATAAACACCCAAAGCTGAACCTCATTAGCCATATATGCAGAATTCTAATATATTAGGTAGGAATTAATAGAGACCTTTCCATTTCTGTTGAATATTTATAATCATTACAGAAAACTTCTCATTCCATAAACACATATAACTAGATAGAATCACGGTTTAAGTATCAGCACCAATAAGAATAATAATCACTTATAACATTTGAAAATGTACTTTGGGGATCTCTGGGTGGCTCAGTCGGTTAAATGTTGGCCTTCAACTCAGGTCACGATCCCAGGGCTCTGGGATGGAGCCCCACTTCAAGCTCCCTCCCTGCTTCTCCCTCTCCCTCTGCCATTCCCCCTGCTTGTGCTCACTCCCCTCTGTCAAATACATAAATAAAATATTTTTTTAAAAATCAAGGCATACTGTGTTCTCAGCATTGCTCTAAACACTCATTTATACCTCACATTCACCCTCTGGAAGGCTTATTATTGTCTTTATTTTATGGCAAAAGAAA